>PVJO010029272.1:0-17045 GCA_004026905.1 Hystrix cristata | reverse complement strand
ATATAAAAGGAGGATGGTGTGCAGAGGAGAGGAGTACTAGAAGGAAAGAAGGGGAAAAGCAGAAAGGCAACAGGGGAGAGAGGGGAAAGGGAAAATATGGAAAATGATGAATGAACCTGCTGTAAATAGGGAGGGAGGGTGCAGAGGGGAGGGGGGAAGAGGGGGGAGAACCAAGATACATCATGTATAGGTACAGAATAAATGTAATGAATGTGACCATTGTATGTAGAATGTACCAATACATGTTCTTGGTTTAAAAATAAAAAAAAAAAGAAAATACTATACCAAAATTTACATGAACAAATGTATGCCTATTAAGCAACACATTAACTGCAAGTGATTTCATATGTAAATTACCTATAATTTGAATGCAATTTTCTAAATTTTTTTAATGTGAGTAGAGTAGTTCCAAAAGTTCTTTGGTGTTTAATAACATGTGTTATTATTAAAAAAAAAAAAAAAAAACGTTTTCCTAAAGTTCCACTTGTGTTCCTTTATCCCACAAAAAGTACTTATCCTTAGGTCCTGGCCTCTGGAAATTTAAACCTTCTAGATTCTCTCCCCTTCACCCTCAAATTATAAATTATAAAGAATTTCTTTTCATGCTGCCCCAAAATTTGAAACTATATTATTGAGTTGAGTTTCCTTTCCACTGAGGCATAGTGCAAGTTAAAAATGCATGAGGGATTCTAATACACCTAAGGACTGAGACAAATATTTCAGTTATTACAGTACCAAATTTATTTTTAAAAATCTTGGAAAATATTGGTATCATTAGTACAGCTAGAGGCCCTCTGCATAATTTGGAAAATTGGAATGAGCTGACTTGGATTTGATTTCCAAGGTCAGAAGTAATTTATACTACTGTGTTAATCATTTTCTCATAATTGAGACAAAGTACCTGACTCCCACAAATCAAAGGAGGAGAGATTTATTTTGGATTGTGATTTTAGGGTTCAGTCCATGGTTGGTTGGCTCCAATGCAGAAATGGCCTGGATTGAACAGCATGGCAGAGAAAAGCTGCTCCATTCATGGCAGCTGGAAAGCAGAGAAAGAAGAGAGGATCCAAGAACAGAATACACCCCTCCACATCACCTCCCTAGTGAGCTGCCTCTTTGGACCAGGCCCCATCTCCTAACAGCACATTCAGCAATGAAGTCACCAATGAAAATAGCAAGTCCATAGTCCAGTTAGCTTTAATGAACCTCATAGCTGAACACATAAGACTTTTCAAGGACTGTTTAGATCTAAACCATAACATTGTGCCCTGGCTCCAAAATGCTCATGTCCATCTCAGTATATAAAATGGATTTAGTCCATGTCTAAGAACTGCCAAAGTCTTAACAGTTCCAGCACTGTACAAAAGTCCAATAAAATTCTCCACTGAGACTCAAGGTAAACTGTTAGCTGTGAGCCCCTGTAGCATTAAAAAGAAAGTTAAATACTTCCAATACACAATGGCACAGAGTAAACATTACCATTCTAAAAGGGAAGAAATAGAGGGATTGAAAGAAACAGACCAAAGCAAGACTGAAACCCAGCAGAAGAAACACTAATTTTTGTAGCTCCATGCCTAGCCCTGGGGAAGGCTGTAGTGAGATGTGAGTTCTATAGAGATTGAGTGGCCTTGCCTTTGTGGCCTTGTCAGTTGCAGCCCACATGAGCAGTCCCTTGGGCTGGGCTTGCTTGCTGCCTGCGACCTTCCTCAGCAGACATTCCACATACGAGGCATCTCTGACATCCTGGGGATTCCACTGCATATTCAGCTTTGCTGTCACAGCTTCATGCACTGACCTCTCAGGGGCTCACTGCTGGGATTACCAGCCTTCCCTTGAAATGTGGGTGGGGCCCTCCATGACCCAGTAACATTCTTGCATTCTCTATGTCTGTAAAACTAGGACCACCTGGATAACACCAAGGTTAACTCAAGCAGTATGCAGGACCTCGCAGGCCATGGCTGCAGTGACCTCTATGCCTCGATGGCTGAACTCAGATATATATTTCCCTAGACAGGTCTAAAACAACACTCTGACTTTCTTCTGAAAGCAAAGTTCTTCAAAGGAGTTTATCTTTTTACACCCTTGAGATTATGTTGGGTGGTTCCTGGCCAATTTTTGAGATGTCCTATGTTTTCTCTTTAATGACTGTTCCTTCCTGCAACTGCACTATCCTAGGCAATAACTTTATAGTTACTTTTTTTCTTATCCAAGTTGTAATTTTTAAATGTTTTTTGGCTCTGCTTTTGTTCTTGATTCTCAGTATAAATTTGGCTAAAAGTAGAAAGGAATACCCATGTCACGCCTGAACATCGAGCTGCCTTGAAATTTCATCCACCAGGTCAATTAATCTGCTACCTTTAAATTCTGCTTCACACAAAGTCTTAGGATGTGGGTAAAATATAGACAAGTTCTTCACCAGAATGTAACACACACGTAACACAGAATGTAACACAATTTCTAACAGAGTCCTTGCTTCTATTTGAAACTTCCTGAACCTGGCCTTTACCATCCACATTCCTATCAGTATTCTGCTCTTCTGAGCTCTGGCTAGAATCTCTCATCAGTTTTCTGCTTACAACATTCTAAGGTTTCTCTATCCCGCATTGCCAAACCTTTCCAAATCCATCCTACTAACCAGTTCCAAAGGCTTCAGAGGCACACGGTCAGTAGAATCACAGCAATGACTCCACTCCTGGTACCAATTTTCTGTGTTAGTCACTTTTGCACATTGGGACAAAATACTTGACCCTGCAAGTTGAATAAAGAGAGGTTTTGGCTCATGGTTTTAGAGTGTTCCATCCACTGGATGATTGGCTTCAAAGAATAAACAGCAAGCTGAAAGAGCATGGCAATGGAACACTGTTCTACCCACAGAAGCCAGGAGACTAAGTGCGAAGGGAGGAGACAAGGGAAAGAACACAACTTTCCACATCATGCCCTCACTACTTTTGGCCAGGGCCCATCTCCTAAGAGCACATTCAGCTGTACACTCATCAGCGAGTTAATCCACTGATGAGTATGACACTTCATGATCCAATCACCTTCCAAAAGCTCCACATCTAAATGTATGAAACGATTTGGAGGACAGCACAGATCTAAGCCACAATAACTACGAAATTCACTTTTCTATCACCCACCTGGCTCATGTAGCCGCAACACCCGAAGTAAATCTCTTCGGTTCTGATGTCTTCTGATAGACAGATCGGATGCAGGTGGAAAGATGAGACTATTCCTACTTTTAGCACTTTTATTTCACCCTTTCATTCCATAGCAGATGAAAGTTGTTTTATTGTAGAGGATCGGCTTTGTTTCTTCTTTTTCTACATTTGTTATTTTTTTTCATGTTTCAGCTGTAGTTAATATTTTATTTTATTGGTATATGTTTGAAGTACACACTAATCACATTCCTCATGGGGAGTTGGTATTTGTACACAGCACAACTCCACACATTTGTTCATCCCCTTCCCCTCGTTCTTCCTCTATCCCTGTATTTGTCATTTTTAATATGTGAAAAGTTCAAAGGAAGAAACTATTTTCTCCTTTAGGGTGATTTTTCTTACACATATACTCATTTGCCTTATTAAACTCAATTGTTCTTTCTTTTCATCATTTGTATGCTTATTATACCAACATTTGTTAGGCATTACACACCAAGCCCTGGTGAGGATGTTATTTCTTACTCCCTGTAGAGGCAACAATCTAAAAAACATAAACAATCATGTAAATAAATATTATAAAATTCTTTTAGTGGCTTTCTTGGTCTGTTTGGCTGTTATAACAAAATGCCATAAATTATGCGACTTATAAACAGCAGACAGTTATTTCTCACAGTTTTGGAGATTGGGAAACCCAACCTCAAGGGGCTGGTAGCTTTGCTGAGGGCCCACTTTCTGGTTCACAGATGCTGTTTTTTATTGTTTTCACATGGGGGAAGGGGAAAACAAGCTCCCTTAGGCCTCTTTTGTAACAGCACTAATCCCATTTGTGAAAGTTCTGCTTTCATGGCATGATCATGTTCCAAAGATTTCAGTTTCATATTGGAGGTTAGGACTTTAACGTATGAATTTTTAAGGGATGCAAGAATTCAAACATAACAGGCTATTAAAAAGAGGTATATGTATTTGAATGGAATATAATCTTTGAAGAAGTTAGTTTTTAAAGCTGTAAACAGAAGTATTTCTATAGGTATAGCTCAATAATTAAGTAAAATTTCCATTTAAATACAGACACTAGAATTTTTTTTTAACCAAGAACATGTATTGGTACAATGTACATATAATGATTACATTCATCTCATTTATTTTGTACCTGTACATGATGCATCTTGGTTTTCCCCCCTCTTCCCCACCCCTCCCCCTGTTCCCTCCATCCCTATTTACAGCAGGTTTATTCACATTTCTCCATGAATTCCCTTTCCCCTTTCTTTCCTTTTTTTTCCCTTCCTGCTTTTCCCCCTTCTCTCTTTTTAGTTTTCCTCTCCTTTGTATATTATCTTCCTATTATATCTATTAAACTTCTTTGTCCTATTTACACTTACGGTTTCTCATATTAGAGAAACAATTTGATGTGTATTCATGAGCAGACACTAAAATTTTATGGACTTACAGAACTAGACATTTTTCCATAATATAAATTACTGTGATGATTCTGAAGAATTTCGTTAGGTTTCTGATCCCATCCTTACACTTATAGTAGGAACCTATTTCATGTAAGGAATTGTAGCTTCTTATTCCCAATATAAATTTGTAAATTAGAACTAGAATGAGTGAATCCCAACTTTACCTTATTATTCTTGTGAAACTGTTTCTTGTTATTTCACAATTTTCCAAAAGGAAGTATTTGTAATATTTCCCTGTGCCAGTTTGGTGACCGAGAATGAGAAGTCCAGTCTTGCCTAGAATTGGGTTTAATTTATAGTTCTCCAGAAATATCTAGCGGAGCTTAAGAAACAATGTTTGACTCGAATGAATTGTGAGTGTAACTAAGATGAAATTTCTTTGGTGAACTTATCACAGGCAATCTTCAGGCTCTCATACATTATGAGTACACCCTTTTCATTTTTTTCAATTAAAGGAAAAAGTATAACCATAGGTATATGACAAATATTTTCCATCCCCGACTGAAGGGTGCAAGAGGAGTGAAGATAGAAAGTAGTAACAGAATGCATCATAAAACCCACACTACTCAGTCCATGTTGTTAAGCATTTAAGGTTTACCTAGAGCAGCAATCTGCTACAGCAGTCACATTCCAAAGTGATTTCTCTGCAATCAGAGTTTCATTCATTACCCAATTTTCATGCAATTCCCCTGGCATTTGAAATATGTTTCAAGGTGGACTCCCCAAGGGCTTTCCCCTCCCATAATAACTGATCTGCAGTGTCCAAAGATAGATCTAAATATCTTTGGTGCAAATTACTTGAAGCCTGCAGAGCATGATTCTCTGTCATCTTCATCACATTTCACACCTACAGAACTGATAACAGATTAATATCTAGGATGAAAATATTTCATCAGTGTCTCTGGCTAAGGCGTCTTACATTATTTTATCTGGGGCCACCAATAAAAGGAGGAGGGGACCCAGAAAGAAAAAAAAATTGTACTCAGAAAACAGAGAGGGGGGAAAAAAGAGAATTTCCTTTAGTATTATGAGAAAGGCAACGAGGCTGGTCTTGGCGAAGTTCTCTGCTCCGATTATGTATACACTTTTATTCAATCATTGTTTCCCTCTGTGTCTGACATTTGGTCAATAGTGCAATCTACCACCGATCAGAATAAAACAGCCACCCCAGAGCACCTTGGAATTTCATTAGTTTCCTTTCAATGTAGTCCTTATAACTAGATGTTTATTTGGAAACACAAATTTAAAGTTCAATTTTGTGCCCTGTCAATATTAGTAAAAAGTCAAGGATCCTAGGCATTACTGTAACCTGATTTTTCCCTTCTTATTTATGTATAGAAAAAAATTAAAGGCGGGGCAGTAGAGCACAGGAGGTAATAATTTGTCAGTGTAACAAAATTTTTAAAAAAAGACCAAAGGCAAATTTTCTTGATATGTAAGGCTTATTTCTCTAATATTCTAAAAGTATAAAAATGAAAAAATGCACAGAATAAGACTTTCTTAGACATGTATTCAATTTCTTGAATATTGTAAAAGATGTCCTAAGTGAAGGTTAGTGGGAAAACAGAGGAATCAATACATAATATTATTTGCTACTAGAAGGCAGTACAATGTGGTGTAAAAGTTTTGTCCAAACTTAGGTGTGAATACTGGCTCACTAATGTATACATTGTTAGCTTCCGCATAACTTCTAAGTTTTAATTTTCTCATCCAAAAAGGGAGGTAAATGATACTTGGTGAGTTGGAGAAGAGATGAAATACAATAGGATGAATCTAAAGCAGATCACATAGTAAGCCCTCTGTATCCGCTTCTCTCCCCTTATTCCCTTCTTTGTTCAATAATCAGAGTAAGAGTTAGCTGGTGACCTTACTAGTATAAAACTATTTTATTCTCCTTCATACATTCTTTTCTTATTTATTCATTTGTTCATTGGAGATTTATTTTGTACCAAATGAATTCACATATTTTAAGGATATAAGAATAAATGAATGAGTCAATTAAAAAATCAGTAAGAAATAATGTTCTCATAAGACGAAGTTAAATGTTGCAAATATTTATATTAGCAACTTCTAAGAAAAGGAATTAGTAATTAGACAGTTCTCGTTTGTTGGGCTAATACTGTTTCTATTTTAACATAGTGTACTGAAGCAATAGGAACAAGGTATTTTTGGAATGTCATAAATAGTCTTAAAATGCTACCTGTTTTTAGATTAAAAGAAATCACAACGAACTTATAAAAACACTTCGTGTAACAGTAGAATTGACAACTTAAAGTTTTTTTTAATAACATACATTTAATTGCATCACAACACATTTCTAACTTTTTGAGGGGGCTGCTGGGGATCAAACTCGGGGCCTTGTGCTTGCTATGCAAGTGCCCTACTACTGAGCTAAGTCCCCAACCCCTACTTCTCTCCTTTTATACTATCAACAGACAGTACAATTTACATTCTGTCTTTGTGCAGTTTTTGTTTATATGCTTTGGAATAATTTATAAATCACTGTGCATAATATTAAGAAGAATATTAAACCTCCATTTATACTTTAGCTTTGATCCTCAGTGGCAACTGTCATTATGTGCTTCAAATGAGCTAAATGTTATTTTATATTTTATTTCCACCGAAATAAAGATTTAGGAGATTGTACTTGGAATATTTTCTGTTTTCATAGTCTACAAAAAAATTAAAATATATAGAACATTGCGATGTTAATCAACTTAAAACAGTCTTACACATTTTATAATGTTTCTTTGGGCATTGACATTCACGTGAAGCTTTAAAATTTTAGTGATTTTACTAATCAGTAATAATTACAAAGTAATTAATATTTATTGGGCCCTTACTATGTGCTAGGCATTATTCTAATTTCTTTGTGCATATTAGTTCATTTAATCCTTACAACAAACAGTAGGTGCTTGACAGTATTATTATTCCTATTTTAGTTATGAGGGGACTAAGGCACAATGAAACTCAAGGTCACGCAGATATTGAGGACAGAACCATGGTGTGCACCAGTGCTGTCTACCTACAGAACCTCAGCTCCTACCCTATGGCCAGGCTGTCTTGGTAACAAACCAGTTTACACATCTTTCTACGCACTGAAAAACTCCAAGATAAGAATGTATCTCTCCCAGTGAAATCTACTACCAGAACTGATATCGAGAAGTAAATCATGAAACATTTAATATATTATTCTTTTTAAAAGATACAATTACTAATTTAATGACTAGCTCTCAACTTTACATGAGGGACAGTATTTATCCAAGTTTGAATGAAACACAGATCCATAAAAGGAACGTTTATGAGGATCGCAATTTTCTGTTGCATCTGTAATCCTGAACCTAGACTTCATTGGCAACTGTGAAATTCTTCTTCAAAAATATGCAGGAGCATCGTTCCTTTACTCTTTTTGCCTCCCCTCTCTTTGGTAAGACTCTATCCATACTGCTTGTGGTTCTGCAGTAGCAGGAGGTATGAAATGACTGCTCTAGGGGTAGACAAAAGATCCCAGCAAAGTCTGACACATGCCTGTTAGAGGAACTGAGAAGAAGCTGGAAAAGATAGTTTCTCTCTCTTCTTGAGATTCAAAGCTGTGAGAACCATGTAAGCGCGGAAAAGCAGGAGACCCCCTGGTAATAATAGGAAGAAAGACTGGCTGAGAAAAGACTACGCGGAGTTGTGCACAGTCCAGAAATGAAAGTAAGAGATGCATCTTGGTGACACTTAGAACCTCTGAATCCAGCCACCCCCTTGTGTTTTCCATCCTCCAGCTACACCAATCTTCTCTTTGATTCACTATCGTTATCCTATCGGCTTACTCCTGCCTCAGGACTTCGCCCTTCTAGTTTCTTCAATCCATACTCTGCTTCCCCCAGATATTTGCAAAGGTACCTTCCCACACATACTACCCATTCACTGAATATGAGCTCACTTTATTATATTTCCTTCATAGAACTTTGTTCTTCTGGCACTGCATGTCTCTGTCCTCTGGAGTATGAGCACTTTGATCATAAGAGAAGGGGACGGACTTCTTGCTCACCTTTATGTCTCAGACAGTATGCCATGAACTGGCATATCAGCCCGGTTCAGGAAATATTTGTGGGAAGATTGAATAGGAGGGAATGGATATTTTTGTCTTTAAAAGAGTCTGAGCTGAATTTTTATTACCCAGGATTAACAAATTCCTGTCTTTTATTATGTGATGATATCATAATTCTATCCTAATGATTTTTTTAAAAAAAAGATATAGATTAACAAAAACTATCATGAATGCCAAAGATATTCTTTCCATTTTACATAGTAATTTTACTGGCAACAGAGCAAGGTGGATGACCAAGAAGAAATGTGTAAATTCCTTGAAGCATAATGTATTAAAGCTGAATCAAGAAGAACTTAATAGCTTGAGAAAATCAACAATAAACAAGGAGATTAACTCAGTAATAATTTTTTTTCAACAAAGTAAAGTGCAGGATCATGCTTCTTAGGTAAATTCTATCAAATATTCAAATGAGAATTAATAACAATTCTGCCAAGACTATAGTACTCTGAAAAAGGAGATCAAAGAGGTCATTGGAAAGTGGACAAAGGTCCTCTGTCTTTGAATAAGCAGAATCTCAATCAAAATACCAACAGCATTCCTCACAGAACTAGAGAAAACAATTCTAAAGTTTATATAGAACCAGAAAAGCAAAAGTGATCCCAGACAACAAAAGCAAAGCAGGAGGCATCACAATCCCAGACTTGGAGTTATATTATGAAGCAATGATAATAAAAACAGCAGGGTACCGACACAAAAACACAGCATGTGCATCACTGGGACTGAGAAGAAGATGTAGAAACAATCCCAAGCACATTCAACTATTTGATCTTTAATAAAAGGGTCAAAAACATACATTGGAAAAAAGATATTCTCTATAATAAATAGTGCTTAGAAAATTGGCTATCCACATGCATAAGATTGAATCTCTACTATACTCATCTCTCACCGGGTAGTAAACTAAAATCAAAATAGATCAAAGATCTAAATATTAAATAGAAACAATGTGTTAGAAGACAAAATAAATGAAACTCTTCAAGACATAGGTGTAGGCAAGGACTTCCTGAACAGAACTCAATGGCATAAGAAATAGTTCTAAGAACAACACATGGGATTGTGCCATATTAAAAAGCATCTGGACTGCAAAGGAGACAACCACAGAGTGGAAAGAGAACTTACAGAATGGGAAAAAAGTTTTGCCAATTATTTCTCAGACAAAGAACTAATATCTAGAATACAAAAAGAACTAAAAAAAACATTGGACACCCTCAAATGAAGACCCAGTGAAAAAGAGGGCAATCGAAATGACTACATACTTCTCAGAAGGAGTACAAATAGCCAATAATTCCTGAAAAAATGTTCAACATTATAAAAATGCAAATTGAAACAACATGGAGATTTCGTCTTACTCCAAAAAGAATAGTCAACTTCAAGAAATCAAGAAATCAAATAACAAAATATGTTGGTGAGACTACAGGGAAAAAAGAATCTTTCTCATTGTTGGTGGGACTACAAACTAGTTCAACCATGATAGAAATCAATACAGAGATTCCTTAAAAACTTAAAACTAGAAATTCATCTTGACCCAGCTATTCTTCTTCTAGGTATCTTCCCCAAAGAGCTAAAGATATTATATTACAGTGATACACGCATACCTATATTTATAGCAGCACATTTTATAATAGCTAAATCTTGGAAGCGACACACATGTCCACCAGCAGATGAATGGCTAAAGAAAATGTACTATGGACAAAGGAGTACTACTGCATAATAAAGAAGGATAAACTTTAGTCATCTGTAGGAAAATGGGTACACCTTGAAACCATAATGTTAAGTGAAATAAATCAGACACTGAAGTTTAAATGTTGCCTAGTTTCTTTTATATGAGGAACCCAAAATGTAAATAAAGAGAAAAATAAAAGATAAATAATAGGAAGTAGGAGAATCTTTTTCAAATTGGAATGGGATCAAGAGATGGAGGGAGAGGAGGAAAAGTGGATGAAAAAGAGTTGGCATGTGTTATGTAAATATACCAACCAACTCCACAGAGAAATGTAATCATTATGTAATACAAATAAAAAATAAAAACCGAAAAAAACTGCTTAAACTCTTTCCCCAAGAGGAAGATAAACTAGAGTCATTTGTATGTAAAAGGATGTTCCTTGAGAACATACTATTAAGTGAAATAAGACACTCATGAGTACACATCTAATTGTTTCTCTAATATGAGAAACTATAACTGTAACTAAGGACAAAGAGGTGTAATAGATATTACATAAAAGGGAGATAATATACAAAGGAGAGGAGTACTAGAGAGAGGGAAGGGGGAAAAGCAGGAAGGGAAAAAACAGAAAGAGAGGGGAAAGGGAAATCATGGAGAAATGTGAATAACCTGTTGTAAATAGGGATGGAGGGAACAGACGGGAGGAGAGGGGAAGGGGGGGAGAACCAAGATGCACCATGTACAGGAACAAAACAAATGTGATGAATGTGATCGTTATATGTACAATGTACCAATACATGTTCTTGGTTTAAAACAAAAAAGAAAGAAAAGAGCTAGCACTTCCAAACTCCTTTTATGAGGTTAGCATTACCTTTCTATTATAGCAAAGACATTACAAGAAAAGTATAGTGTAGTATTCCTCATGAACACACAGGCAGAAATTTTCAATAAAATACTAGCAAGCCAAATGTATTAGCATACTAAAAGGTTTATAGTTATACACAAATAGGATGCATACCTGGGATACAAGAGTGATTCAACGTACGAAAATCAGTAAATACTATATGTCAAACTAATGCAAAGAAAGATGAAATTACATATTCAACTCAGTTGATAATTTGACAAAATTGATCAACAATTCATAATTAAGACTCTCAACAAAATATTTATAGAATGAATTTACCTCAACACAATAAAGACCATATATGAAAATCTCACTGCTAAAGGCATAATTAATGGAGGAAAATGAAAAGCTTTTCCTCACAGATCTAATACAAGGCAAGAACATTTAGCTTCTATTTAACACAATAGGGGAAGTCTTAGAACAATTAGACAAGGGAAAGAAATGAAAGATACACTAATTAGGAAGAAAAATGTCAATCTTTCTCTGTCTGTAGATGACATGCTCATGTATGTAGAAAACCTTAAGACTTCACAAAATTTAAAAAAAAAATTGTTTGGCCAGTTAAACAAATCCAGTAAATTTGTGAACATGCAAAATCAACACACAAAAATCAGTTTTTATACCCAAACTACAAACTCTCCAAAAAGGAAATGAAGACAATAATTTTATCAACAATAGCATCAAAAGGAACAAAATATTTAGGAATGAAATGAACCAAAAAAATGAAGACAAGTATACTAAAGTTTATAAATTACTGAGGAAGAAAATTTAAGATATCAAATAATGGAAAGACATCTCTTATTTACATATTGTTAGAATTAATATTGTTGAAAATGTCCATGCTACACTACTTAACATGATTTATATATTCAATGCAATCCCATAAAAATGTAAAAAAAATTCAGTGCAGAAATAGAAAAACCAAACTTAATGTTTATATAGAATAAAAAAATACAACAAGTAGCCAAAGGAATCTTGAATAAGAAGAATGCTGTATGGACCACACTTCTTGATTTTAATATTATAAAGTTTCAGTAAACCAAGCAGTATAATATTAGCATTAAAGACAGTGTAATATTAGCAATAAAACAATGTAATACTAGCATTAAAGCGACCAGTGGAATAGAAGACAATGTGGCCTTTAACAAGGCTGCCAAGAACACACATTAGGGTAATGGTGTGGGGAAAACTAAATATCTGCATACAGAGAAATGAAATTCTGCCCTTATATCACACTGTATACAACAATAAACATAAGATAGAATAAAATTTGCATGTAAGATCTGAAATTATAAAGTACTAGAAGAAGACAGAGAACAAGTTTCTTGCAATTCGTCTAGGCAAAGAATTTTGGGATATGCTACCAAAACACAAGCCATAAAAGCAAAAGTAGACAAGGTGATCTTTATTAACCTAAAAGGCTTCTGCACAGCAAAACAACAAAGTGAAAAGGCAATCCACTCTGTAACATAAAGTATTTTCATATCATATAACTGATAAGGGGTGAATATCCAAAATCTGCTATATATGACCAGAATTTAAAAAACTGACTAAAGATTTAAAACATCATTTCTCTGAAGAAGATATACAAACAAGCAACAATTACTTAGTGATACTAGAGAAATGCAAATCAAAACCACAACAAACTATTATCTCACACCTACTGGAATGGCTATTCTAAAAAAGACAAAAGATAACATGTGTTGGTCAAGATGTAGAGAAAAGGAAAAAGAGAACTCCTGAATATTGTTTCTGAGACTGGAAAGCTGGTACAGTCATTATGGAAACACAGTATGATGGTTCCTCAAATAATTAGAAGTAGAACTACCACATGATCCAGCAATTTTTATTCTGGCATATATGATTGAAAGAAAATCAAATCAGCATGTCAAAGACATATCTACACTCCCATGTTCATTGGAGTATTATTCGCAAGCATCAAGACACGGCAGGCATAAATATTTACTGATGAATGAAGAAAACACCACACACACACACACACACACACACACACACTCGGATGTTATTCAGCACATTCTGCATTTGCAACAAAATAGATGAACCTAGACCAGGTAAGCATAGTGAGAATCGTGATAAGTATGATGAAGGAGTCACACAAAAACCAGTATCGCACGCTCTTGCTAGCAGATGAGATCTGAAAGTAGTTAGGCTCCTGAGTGGTGACTGGCAGGGCCGAGGGGAGGAGGGATGGAGAGATACTGGTTAAAGGGTACAAAGTTTTGGTTTTGCATGATGAATGAATTCTGGACATGAAAGAATAAGCTGTGTACTTACCGGAGTTAAGAATACTGTATTGTATACTTGAAATTTGTCAAAGGTATGAATCTGAAGTTTTCCCTCTAAAAAATGAAGAGGAAGAAAGGAGAAAGAAGAAGAGAAGGAGGAGGAAGAGAAGGAAGGAGGAGAAGGTGGTCACTATATGGGGTGGTAATAAATACATTCACTATTTCTTAGCTTGCTTGCAGTGATTATTTCAACATACATACATGTATACATGTATATATATATATACACACACATACACAAATATTAAGCTATACACCTTAAATATATACAATATTTGTCAATTATAACTCAGTCAGGGTGTGAAGAGTTTATAAGCTACACACATTCTGAACAATTGCTATTTTAAAAATTAAATTTAGAATGTTTTATTAATCCAAAAGTAGTAAACAACTTCTCATCACTGTAACTGTACAATTCGAAGAACTGTAACAAACATAAAAGATAAAACCAAAGAGATGAATACAGCATTTGGAAATAAGCAGACCTAAAAATAATAGGTTAAGGTGAGTACTGACAGCATACATTGCAAACGTACTAGGATTTCAATAAGGGTGGACTCATATTATTAGAGATCTTCTTTTTTTAGATTTCCCATATTTATTGAACTAAGATTTATTAGTACATTTTAGATATATGTAACCATTGCATTCATCATAGTTAATTTGTACCTGTACCTGATAAATCTTTTTTCCCCCCTTCCTCACATCTTCCTTCATGTTCAATGGGAAGGAGAGCTAGGGATGAGGAGGGGAAAGGAAGGAAGGAAAAAAGAGATAAAGAAAAAAAAGGAAAATGTAAATAAAGCTGTTGTAAATAATGAGGGGTACTAGAGATCTTCTTAAGGGTAGAGGATAAAATCTAGATCTGGAACTTTGAAATTTTGATGGTGAATAAGGGGTAGAAACAGCCAAAGGGAAAGAGATAACGTAGGCACCAAAGCAGGCTCTATGGGGGAAAGTAAAATGTGTACTATAGTCTGGGAAAAAATTCATTTGGAGACTTGAGAGTATTAAATTTATGAGACAAGGTTACAAAGGGCATAAGTGAGAAATACTTTTCATATTATTTACTCTAAATAGTCCTATAAAGAGAAGTGATCCCAAGATAAAACTTCAGGAAAATTAATCTGGCATTACTACTATATATAAGAATAAGAGTAATGAAATCAGCAATCTCTTAAAAATCTTGCGTGCAGAGGGAGCTATTGACTCTCTCAGAGAAGAGGATTTTAAGTGGAAGACAGAAACGATGCTTCATGCAAACTGAACTCTCAATATACTTTTCCTGGTAGAATATGAGTATTACTTCTCAGTTTCTGCTTTAGGATGAATAGGAAAAGGGTAAAACTAGTGAAGGAAATACACAGGTTGGAAGTACAACTAGTTTAGCGCTAACTGCATTATGAATTTGATCTTGACAACCTAAGGTAACGGTCACATATGTAGAAACCTTCTACTGGCAGGTCTTAATTGAGGAGTTTAAGCGAGAGGTCAAGGTAAGAGGTATAGATGTGACTGTGTACAAAGAGCACTGAATTCACAGGTATCCTAGGACAAATTATACATTAGACACAGTAGCACAGAGTCAGAGTCTCACAGCACAGTTCAGTGGCTCACAAACGTGTTAGTTTTATTTAATAGAAAAGAAAAAAGTATAGATCAAAAATGTTCTATTATATAATATTAATATATTTTTTTCTTTACACTAATGGAGTGATAAGATACAGCTTACTATTTTGTTTTATGGAAGAAAGGATCTATGAAGAAAAATTTACCTAAGTCCAAGAAAACAACAGCAATGTTCTGGAGACTTACAATCAATTGTTAAAATGTGAGCAAAAGCCAAGACTGAGCCTTAGGGCAAGAGATCCTAAGATTTGTTGTTTCCTCAGCATACAGCCACATGTATGACATGCCCATGAATTTGCATGGTGGTGTGCAGCATGTAGACTAAATTCACATTAAATAGTTGCCGAGTGACCCAGCTTGTGTTCCTCAACTGTGTTTTATCCACATCATGACAACTCTCCAGCCAAGTTTTCTATACATGGATCTTATCAAATCCTCTTGCTCCTGCCTAAAGGGACCACTTAAAAAATAATCAGAAGAGATGTTAATTTAGCTTTCACAATCCATTTTTCTTCATTTAGAACTAGTACTATCATTTTTAGAAACAAAAAAATAAAATCAGACAAAACAAATCTTTTAATCATTTTCTGTACAGACATAAGTAATAAAAGGCTGCAGCATTCACTCAAGAATTCTAAAGAAACATTAGAATCTCCTTACTATTTAACAGTGAAAAGGAACCTTTCTCCATATAGGTGATTAGCCACATGATTCTCCAGTTCTCTCAACGAAGCAAGTTAAATAAGGATGAAAAATATATTCTCAAGGCCTTGAGTGCCAACGCTATCCATAATGAAAAAAAAAAAACCTTACATGTTATTTATATTCCCTTAAGTATTTCCCCATTTTCAATCTCAGGCTTCTCTTAATATTAAACATCACAGAAATGCTTTCAATTTTCTTCCTGTAGACATGGTATTTAAAACTTATCTAAAATTAGGCTGATTGGGTATTATTCCTTTCAAAAAAAAATCTCAACCATGCTCCTTTTATTCTTTGGCAAAGTTTGCTGGAGAAATGACGACGTTTCTTTAACACTGCAAATAATAGAGTTGACTGTGTATTTGAGCAGGTTGACAGCTTCACTTAGCAAACTAACCCTAAATTCCAAAAACAAACCTTACCGACGGGTGGCTGACAGTGGTTGAGATGACAACAGAAATGATTTCAAGCAGTAACAAAAACAGATTTAAGCTAGTGCACACAGCAGTGCAAGCTTTTGTTTTTTAATGATACAAAAAGGAAAGCGATCAAACAAAAGGAGGAGACATGCCCATTAGATACAGCACAAAGTCTTAGCCTATTGCAGCAAGATATTTACAAAATCAAGTTATAGTGTGTTCTTTGTCTTACCAGCAGGTGCAGCCATTAAGCAGGAAACATTCAAATATAGTATGGCCTTGAGGGAAAAAAAATAGACAGTTTCCTTTCCCTTACGTTGCAGATGCCTAACACCAGTGTGATAATTTAATAATTCGATGTCATTTGCCAAGAAAAATTAGCCATTTATTTGGAGTCTTGGAATCACTGAACTCTGAATGCTTATGTGTAAATCAAATCTTATGTTACTTATTTACTGAAGAGAAATGTCTTTTTTTGTCTTTCTTTTTACACTATTAGTTTTCCTTCAAGTATTTAACAGAAACCTGTAAGTAAGGCAGATGTGGTGGCGCATGCCTGTAATCCTGGCACTTGGGAGGCTGAGGCAGGAGGATTGCCATGAGTTCGAGGCCAGCCTGGGCTACATAGTGAGTTTGAACCCAGCCTGAACTGCCTAGCAAGACCCTGTCTCAAAAACCAAAACCAAAACCAAACCAAAAAAAAAAAAA
>PVJO010029271.1:0-17042 GCA_004026905.1 Hystrix cristata | reverse complement strand
TGTCCCGGGCGCAAGCGTGCACGGCACACCCCACCACCAGGGTCACGGTGCAGCGCCCGCCCGCTCTGCCCCTGGAGGGCACAGGTGCCGACACACAGCCGGGGCGCAGGCTGGTCACTAGCGCCAGGCTGCAAAGCCATCAGCCATTCGTCCCTGTCGATCCGCATCCCGGCGAGGCATCCGGCCCGCAGCTATCCCTGCCCTCGTGGGGCCCAGTCTCCAGCTTGCTGCCATCGCGTCCTGTCCAAGGTCAGCCGCGGGTCTCCTGGGGGCTGAGGGGCCAGGCTGGCGGCCTGCTCCTTCTGTGGCTCTAGGGGCGGCACCAAGGGACGCTCCTGGTGAGGGCTCCCCGCTCGGCCTCGCGTGTGGCTGTGTCCGTGGGGGGGGGGGCGCGTCCGGGTGTGCGTGTGCGATGCGGTGTGGGGCCTGGCTCTGTCCTCTGGGCCCTGTGCACAGAGCTGTTTCCTCTGGCCTCGTCCCGGCCTCCTCTCCTGGTCCTCCGGAGTCCAGCTAGTGGGCCTGCGTCTCACCCACGTGGCTCCCTGGTCATCGGGTCTTAACTGTGACAGCATGACCCCTCCAGGGGAGTCAGTGCAGAGCACGCACCTCACGGCCACGCCGTGACGCTACTTCCGTGGGAGTCACCACCCGGTTCAAGGGCAGCTGAGACTCCACATCCCCAGGGCGACCCGGGAGGAGCCGGGCTGGGGGTGGGCACTATGGACCCCAGGAATCCTCCAGACAGGACGGCCACTCACCCAGACCCCGGCCCACTCCCATTGCCCTTCCTCACTGCCCCAGTGCCCAGTTTCCCCTGCATTTGGCTCGCAGCCAAACAAGCCCACCTAACACCAAGTCCTCTGGCCTCTTCCAGAACAGAGGCTCACGGGAGGCCTCTGATTGGTGGGCCGTGGAGCAGGTGGGGCTGTGGGGCCCTTGATAGGGTGGGTCACAAAAGGGGCCTGCTGGGAGGGAAGCAGGGAAATGGAGTCACTGTGCATGAAGGGGACTGATTGCTGAAGACTGTTCCTGCACACCCAGCCTACCCAGATCTGGAACTTTCTCCTCCCCGAGCGGGACAGCGCACGGCCCTCTCACTGTGCCCACTGCGTCCCCACTTCTGACCTGGAAGAGTCGTGGGAAGTTTGGACATGGGGTCGTGGCCGGGCTCCTGGGCCCAGAAAGGGCCCGGCCTGTGTCCCCCAGGTATGGCCTGGAGGAGCAGCAGGGCCCAGATTCCCGTGGGGCTGCACCTCTTCCGGCTCTGAGGCCCAGCGTGACCTGCATCGTCTGCCCGCACAGGGCAAGCAGCAGGTCCGCCTGTCCTTCCCAGGCCTGGAGGAAGAGCCCAGCCCTGTGGGGGCCGGAAGAGGGCGGCACCCACCAGGCTGCTGCTTGGGCTCCGCAGCAGCTGTCACAGGCCAGTGACTGTGGTGCTTGTCACCACGCCGGTCCCGGGCTGCCAGCCAGCAGAGGACCCTTTTGCTTGATTTGGATGGAAATCACACAAAGTGCAGTCCTGTGAGCAGTGCAGTGCTTTCACAGCCGGTGGCTGCTGGCCACCCCTGTGTGCTCCTTGGCAGCTGTGCCCCGTTGGCAGCCCAGGCTGCCCCTGGGCGACGCTCCCAGCTCTGCTGCACTCTCTCCTACATGTGGCGGGTCACTGCTGGTTAACACCAATGTCTGGCGCCAGTGGCAGCAGCTGATTGCCAGCGATCGGCACAGGTTAATGCTGGCCGTCACTGGTCTCTGCTGCTGCTGGTGGATACTGTGAGTGCTGGTCCTCGTGCTTAATGTGGCCTTTGCCGCCATCACTGCTGATCTTTGTCAATTTCCACCGCTGCTCTCTGCCCCCCTAGTGTTTATAGCTCTTTTTAACAGTGGCCTGCTCTGTCCGTACTTATCCTGAGTAGATTTAGGGCCTTCCAGGCTTATAATGTAACCTGAGGAATGAATCACAAGTCAATTTACAGCCCTGCCAGAGCAGGGCTTTTTTTGAACAGGGCCTGTGACAGCACAGCGGGTCAGCGCACTGAGGGAGTCCTAGACTTAGGTGAGGGAGTGCTCCTGGACTGAGCAGCAGAGGGGACAATTATCTGGGACTGCGGCCCAAGTTAAGACTCCAGATTGGTCCAAATTTGAGTCTGTGAATTTGCCCTTGGAGACAGAGCGTGGCTTGGGGAGGGCGGAAGCCAGAGTGTCACTGGGTGAATAGAAAGTAGCTTTACATTCAAATCGGGGAGGGGATGCTGGACGCTGGGGACAGGGTCACAAGGTGAGGGCAGAGCACCGAGAATGAGGCGGGAGTCAGAGGTCACGCAGTGTGGATCTGAGGGAACCGAACACCAAAGCATGAGAGAGAAACAGTTCAGTTCCCACGAGGACGTCTGTCTTTGTCTTTCCTGCCTGAGCTAAAAAGGAAATGCGGAAGACCCACGTGCCTCCGGCCTGTGAGCTTCGCGTCCGAGCAGGCGTTTCTGCAGCTGTTGAACGGAAAGAGGTTGAGGAGAGTGAGAAAATAAGAGCTCTACCTCCTGAGTTTTCCTACCCACAGCGTGGCAATGTGCGGTTCCCGCTGTTGTGCACTCAGGTCCCTCACCCGCGGCCAGCTCGCGTCTCAGCCCTCACCACGGCCCTCCTGGGCACCTCGGAGTGCACTTTTAGGGGTCTGGATTTTTAAAAAATTAAACAATTAAATCTACAGTTTCAGTAAAGAACCTTCTGATGTTTTCACCAAGATCTCTACAGTTGCTCTGATTACACTGCACAAGAGGATTTTTGTTAAATACTGCAAAAATATATATAAATATAAAACTGTAAAGATGAAACACACCTATCTATGTTAAATACTGCTTTTGATTCAGGTTCTGTGGAAACAACCCCATTCTGTCCTCCTGTCACGGTGGCTCAGGGCACTTTATGAAAACACCTGAATTCAGCGACACACACAACAGCCTGAGCAGGTTTGAGATCAGACCAGATCGGGTCAGCCAGGATCCCCGGTAGGGCGGACACGCAGGGACTGGACGGGGCTGGCCCCGCTTGTGTCACCACGGCCTGGATGTGGTCAGCGTGTGCACCGGGAACAGCGTGCAGATCGATCAAGGACACATCTGCAAGTTTTCTGATACATGACGAGATCCTGCCACCCTCATGTGGCTATGACATTCAGATTACACACTCAAGACTCGGGAGAGAGAGAGATGAGCGAGTGAGAGATGAAATTCAAACGACGCACTCAGGAGAGAGAGCGAGAGAATATAAAATTTGAACAGTTTGGGTTCTTCAAGGATTCCAACCTCCCAAACGCAGAGGGCTTGGGGCAGGGCCTCTGTGCCCCTTCGTCTGTCCCCCTGGGGGCCCCAGTGTTTACACGTAACTTTTACATTCAAAGTGCTCTTCTGAAAAGGAATTTATTTCATCCAATAACAAACAGAAAACAAAGAAACATGATGTGTTTCAATCCTGGACAAACTGATTTTAAAGGAACTGAATTTAAACCTAAGCCTTGAGAGACCCCGCTCCACCACGTCACCAGTTTTCACAGCCCTGAGTTATGTGTCAGGGGTCATCAGCTCACTGTGCCACAGCCTGGGCGTCCAAGGCCCAGCGCCGAATGGGACAAGCAGGAGTCCTGGCTTTGCCCCTCACTGGACACATCGGCTTCGGTCAATTCTGCAATCTCTCTGTGCCTCAGTTTCCTCAGAAATAAGATGTAGGCGAGAACAGAACCTCCCCTGGGGTGGGTGTAAAGCAGGCATGTGTCTCCCAGGCCCTGCACACAAGGCCTGTCACATGGAGGTGCTGACTGCACAGTGGTCGCTGCCGTCACCACACAGAAAGGAGGCAGAAGTGGTCTTGGGATTCGCCGCGCCACGTTCACAGCATTCGTGGTAAGGCCCTGAATTCGCACACCAAACATACACTTTAATCCCTCTCCAGGCCGCATCAGCCTGTATGTCTTATTGCCTCCATCCCGACGGTGAAATGTAGGCTCTAGAAGAATAACTGGACCTGGTCCTGCCTTTGCATTAGTTTTTCTTTTAGATGAAAATTGATTTTCTGATTTCATAGACCTTGCCTTCTTGCATGGCTGAGAGCCATTAGCATTTAGCCAGAGCGCCTGCTCCCAGCCTCTGTGCCCCACCCCCAGCCTGCCCGCCGGCGGGAGGGGTCCCTTGGGTGTGCAGCCGGCTCACTCTAGATGAGTTTTAATTTGCTCCTGAGGGACGGCCGAGGTTGCTCAGCCTCTCCGAGAGCTCCCTCCGGCTCCACGCCAGCCAATATCATTTTTCTCTCCATCTTCTTCATCTTCTCTTTCTCACATTCTCACATGCAAAGCAAATTTAGCTGATTCCCAGTGCTCAGGGGTGTCTGTTGGGGCGTCTTGTCTGTGCTGCCATAATGAATTACCACAGAGCGAGCAGCCTGCAAACAATAGAAATCTATTTCCCACAGCTCCAGAGGCTGGGAAGCCACGGTGAAGGTGCTGGCAGCCTGCTGCCTGCTGAGCGCGGTCCCTGCTCCAAGATGGTGCCTTGTTGCTGTGTCCTCTAGTGGCAGGACTGCTGCTCCCTCCAGACCCTAATAAGGTCACCCGTCCCAGGCATGAGGATGCCACCTTCACTATTTTATTGCCTTCCAAGACTGCCATGTACAGCTCTGTCTGAACATGAATCCTGGAGGGGACCTGGTCATTCACACACAGCACCCGTGTCTGGGGACCTGGCGCTGTCCCCTCTGCCTCCTGGCACCCGCCTATCAGCGCCCTATGATGAGAGCCACACACTGAGCCTGTCTTCTCCACCCACAGCAGGTCTATGGTGTACCTAACGGACGCTGCCAGGTCCGGGAGACCCAAGGAAGCGTGTCACAGGGGGAAGGACAAGGCAGGCTTCTGGGAATCCACCCTAGTGTAGGAGTCTCTGGCAAAAGCCCAGCGACTGTTGAGAAACAGGCTCCCAGAAGCTTGGAGGCTGAAGTTCCAGCTCCAGCAGCAGCATCTGGGCTCTGGGCGGGCCCTTTCCTGAGTTGCAGCCGGTGGGCATCCTCCCTTGCCTTCGTGCAGGAGAGAGGGCAAGGGGCTTTGTGGGACTGTTTTACAGCCACTAATCCCACCCTGAGGGCCCCACCCATGACCTCACGGCTTCACAGAGGCCACACTCTTAAAGGACTGGAGAAGCAGCCAGGGGCCAAGGAGAAGCAGGGAGCCGACCTCAGCAGACACCAGCACCTTGGGGCCAAGATTTCAACATGTGAATTTGGGCGAGACCAAAAGTCCAGGCCACTGTGGAATCCAGTTCACGGTGTTGGGGTGAAGTCAAAATCCTGTCACTCTGGAACGAGCTGCTGACCTCGTCTCCTCCCCATCCCGTGGCGGCTGCCTCCTCAGGCTCTGACCAGCCAGGTGAATGGCAGAACATGACCAGCTGTAAGAATAACACTGGGGAAGGGAGAGCGGGGCTGAGTTCCTGGTCCACTCGGCGAGGCCTTGCCCTGGCCAGACGCGGACACGGCAGGCATCATCCTAAGAGCTCACGCTGGGCCCTGAGAAGAAGCTGTCACTGGCGCAGGTCCCAGACGGCGCCCTGGAACCCAAGCCTGAGCCAGCACAGCTGGGCAGGACAGGAAGATGGGAAAGGCCCCACCACTCCATAAACAGCAGGTGCGGCTCAGACCCACGGCGATCCGATCGGAGCAATGACCCCTCCCCAAGAGCTGCGGAGAGCTGGGGGAACAGAACGGAACAGAAAGCGCAGTTTCCTTAACAAAGTCTTCAGAGCTGCCGTTTTCACGGGTAGGGCCACAAAGCACAGTCGGGATCCTAACAGGAAATAGAGCTCTTGCCCGAGAACCCAGCTCTCTGGCCCCCAAGGTCGCCCTGCGGGCCCTGAGCCGGGTCTTCTGGGTGTCCGGCCGCGCCGCCCTCTGGCAGGCGGGCCCATCACGGGTCCTGGCTCAGGAGGCGGAGGCTTGGGGCTGAGGCTCTGCTCACCCTCAGGAGCCTGCAGACGCTCTGACCTCCCTGACTCCTGTCCCGTCCCGGGGTCAGCTCTGCCCGACACCTGCACACGCCCTGGCCCGGGCAGCAGCCGCCAGCCTGCAGGCGGAAGGGCTTTTCTACCTCCCGAGACGCAGCCGCGGCTCTCAGATGCCTGCTGCCGCCCTCGCAATCTCCCCTGCCTCGCCGCCCAGACTGCAAGCTGAGTCTTCTCACTGTCCTGCGGGACCGGGGGCCGTGTCCTCGCTCACTCCACTGTGGCGGAACCAGCACACCCTGGGCCCACGGCACTCTGTCCTCAGAGCCGGCAGCAGCACGCGCCCTCTCCACCTCCGCCTCTCTGGGATCACGCTGGGCCTGGTCCTCCAGCTGCCGCCTCCCCATCGCCAGTCAGCAGCCTTGACCACCAAGGTGAGGTGACGCATTCACGGGCTGGGACACCCTGGGGAGATTATTCTGCCAACGGCGCCATGGTGGACGTGAGGCAAGGCTACCCTGCTCTGTTCCCCAGAGGAAACACTGTCCTGTGATACCTAAGCCACCTGCCTGTCACTTCATCTGACTTGAAAGTGAGATCTCGAGGTCAGAAACAGCCTCAGTTTTCCAGGGTCATGCATGAGTCCCCACGCTTCTGGTGTGACTACAGGACACGGGGGAGCTGGGCTGTCTGAACAGGTAGAGGGACCCTCAGGGGCAATGGGTGCCATGTGGCACAGGCCAGGGTTAGACCAGCAACCCAGAAGTCAGAACTCCAGGAGAAATCTCTCAATCATTAGCACTAGGCAGCAGTTCAAATGCTTCCAAGCCCTGATGCAGTTCAGTGACCCTGGGGGTCTTTCCAGCAAGGGACTCTGATGACATCTGTGTCCAGGAAATGTCCCGTGTGCCAGACCAGCCAGCATGTCCCGCACAGCCTGCAGATCAACTCGACTTTGTCTCCACTCGCTGTGCCCTGGAGCGGATCCAGCCCTGGTGAGTCCACTGCCTCTACCCTGCCGCCTGCCCCTCCCACCTCCCGATCCCCAGCAGCTCCCATCCACCCCCGCTAGGCTCACCTTCCAGGCCTCAGCTCTCAGATGGTCCCATCTGCTGTCCTGTACCCCCGGCCAGCCTGGTGAATGCTCCTTCCTGGAGAGCCTTCTCCTCCATGACACCCTCTTTGACGGCTCCGGGGACTCTGGGCCTCTTCCCCTGGTCCAGCACATTCCCCTTGTGCCCCTGGCCATGACCAGTGTCCATAGATTCAGCAAAAAAGGCTTTAGTTAGCACCCACTGTGCGTCCACAGCCTCTAGGCCCCAAGGATACAGCATAGGACAAGACAGAGTGGGCTCTGCCCTTGTGGAGATGGTGATGCAGCTCTGAGGACATCAGGAATCAGCTGAGGGTTCTTTTGCTCAATTTGGATAGAAATTGTGACCTGGCAGAGTGCAGCTCCTTGGTAGCTCCGGACTTTGAGTGCCAGTGGCTCTCAACCCTCAGTGACGCAGCTCTTGGCAGCTCCTGAGTACCCATCACCTCTGCAGTAGCCAAGGTTCCTGGACCCTCGGCAACTTTCTAGAGTTGTAAGTAGCTCCCACTCACTCTCCACAGGTCACTGCAAATCTCTGTCAGTCTCTGCCAGTTTCCACTGCTGACCTCTGCTGGTCTTCACTGCCTGTCACCACTGGTCTTTGCTGGCTGCTGTTGGTCTGCCCTGCTGGTCCCAGAATTCCTCAGGGCTGGTAGCTCCTGGTTACCAGCTCACTTTAGTGCAGGCCACTCAGCCCACATGATGCGAGATGACACTCACAAGCCAGCAATAGAACCACCCAGGCCAGGCACATGGGGGTGTGCACAACATGGGGGTGTGCACATGGGAGTGTTCACAGAAGTGTGCTACCTGCCTGTGTGGCACAGGTGTGGCTCAAACGTCAGCACATTTCACAGCCTGGCTGAGGACTCTCAGTGATGACCGGGGACAAGACCATCTACAAGGGCAGAGTCATCAGGAGTGGCCACAGGGTGGCAGTTTGTGGGACAGGTCCACACTTCAGGCCAGCTGTGGCCAAAGCAGGTATCTCCTGGAGTGGCGCTGGGGCATCTGGGTCACCACAGCTGTCAGGGTGAGAGTGCGGCAAACTTCGGGAGAAGTGGCTGCTTGATGGACGCGTCTGCAATTCCCGAAAGTGCCAGGCTGAAATCATGGCTGCTGTTGCCTCCCAGGAGTCCCCCGGAGGCCCAGCTCTGGCGCTCGCGGCTCACTGGGGTTTGGGACCTGGGGATTCCAGCAGTGGGCCTGAGCCCGATCCAGTCTTGGCCCTGTCGGGCACAGTTTCCCGGCTGTTCCTCAGAGAGGCAGCTGTGGTAGGCAGGGGCATGATGGCTGCCAGCTGAGCAGGACAGCCTGTGAAGTGACCCCAGGTGTGGGGAGATGCTGCAGCCAGCTGCCCCGGCACCCTGGAGGCCAGTGATGGCTACAGGTCAGGTCAGGGGAACAAGGGCCGGTCTCATTTTTCTCTAGCTCAAGGGGACCCAGTAGGTGTGTGACGGGGGTGTGTGATACAGGCTGGTGTGCGCTCCAGGAAACAAGGGAGACCAGAAGGAAGGAAGAAGCAAGGAGGAGGAAGGAAGAGGCAGGGGGGATCTCCAGGCAACCCCAGACTGTCGACATCCCCAGCTTCTCCTTCTGACTGACACTGTTCCTCTTCACTGACTCCTTTTTTGACTCATTCTATTAGAGAAAGGAGCACACTATTTCAGTTTGGCTGCATATTAGCATATTGGTTTGGCTGCATTACCAGGGTCAAAAATAAATCCAGAAAAAAAGCTGAAGCCAAAGCAAGATTAGGGGCATGCTCCTCTCTCATAGGAGTCTGAGCCAGTGAGGCCCAGGGCCTCCTTCCTCTTCACTGCTCTGCCTTCCTTGTGGCACTGCCATCCTCCACGGGGCCTGGGACCCCATCTCCAGCCCCAGGAAAGAGAAGGTGCAAGAATGGACAGAAGGTGCAAGAAGGCGGTCAGTGCCCTGCACCTGCTCACACCCCATTGGCCAGAGCTTTGATGCAAAGGGGTCTGGGAAGTGTAGTCTCCAGCCTGGGAGCCATGCAAGCTGCTAAACTTAGGAGCCCCATTCAAAGGAGCAGGAGAGAGGAGTTGGAAGGCTCTCAGCACCAAGAAATTATACGAGTTGAAGGGGTTGGAAGTGCTAATTACTCTAATCTGATCATTGCACACTGTTTACATCTACTTGATTACCTCACTGCACTACATAAATATGTACGGTTTTTAAAACAGTAATTTTGAAGAAAAAAAAAGCAGTAGGAGAAATGATACTTGGGATAGTGCCTGAGTGTGCAGCTAGGAGTGTGGAAGGGAGGGGTGTGTCCTTTCTGTCTATAACAGAGGCACAGCCCAGGTGTGGCCCAGCTTCTCAACAAATGCTGATGACGAAGAGTCTATGGCAATACAGAAAAGAACAGCTTAAAATTTTCTCTCTGGACAAATCAAAACCAGTGAAACCCTTAGAGAACTGGCCACTATATCTGGGGGGAATGATTTAATCTCCAGGAGCCCAAGGACAAGAAGGATGTGTTGAAAGCAACCCCCCAAGTCTAGGTAGTAAGCTTATTGGACAGGAGCCCAGACAGAAAAGCTTTTGCCAGACCCACCCCCTTTTTCCTTGTGGTGTGCACATTGGGGAAGAAAAGGTTAAAGTGGCCAATCAGAATTCCACCCACAATTCCCAGGTGGTACAAAAGTAAAGTCAAAGAAATCCATTTGATGGTTAGAAGTGCACACACCGTTAACTCACAAAGCATTGAAATAAATTCAGCTAAACTCTGCAATGAATTCGCCACTGGGTAGAAACCTAGCGTGAAAATTTTAATTCCTAAGAGGAACCTCTTAATAAAGTGTGTGCCGCTGGAAACGAGGTGGCTAATGAAATTACTGTTGAGAGTATCTTGGCAGCTTGGAAAATGGTGCTCCCTGGAAATGATGCGGAGAATCCACTGTCAGATGACAAGAGAGATTCCCTAATGCTCTAGGGCAAACATAGAAAGCCCCAAGACAGGTGGAGTCTGAGGCCGCTGAAAGAATGGTGAACATGCACAGTCATCATGGCGGCTGCCGGCAAGAGGAGAAAGGCACTTCAAGATTTTCCTGGCATGTCCCCAATTCTACATTTCCTTTTACATAATCCATGATTCGAAAGCAGGCCAAAAGTTAGACTTTGTCCAAACTGCCACTCTTTGTCAACCACTGCTAACCTCTAAAGTTGTTGTCTCCATTTACACTCTCCCTGTAACAGGCAGGCCTGGGACCAAGAATCCAGGGCAAGCAAGGTACTTAGGAGGTGACCCCAGGAAGGTTTGTCATCAATCCAGTTACCTGGGTAACCGGGGCTGTGATGTCCCTGTATTCTGCTCCATGATTGGTGCAGGGATGATCACATGGCTCAGCCAGTCCAATTAAAGTAAGCATAGGATCCCAAGACCAATGGAGAAGAGTCGTATTTTCCACTGGCCGTGCCCTGGCTGAAGCGATTGGTTCAGTCCCATCGTGGGAAGTGCAGAGGGGAACCAGACAGGTCAGAGCCAGGCCCAGGGACTCCATGCCCACCACCGGATTCCAGACCCAGGCCCAGGCTCAGACCTGGGATCTGGGAAGGAGCGGCTGTGGGTGTTCCCGTCTGTCCTGTGAGCCGGACCCTGGGAAACAGGTGGGGTGGATAAAGTAGGGGACTCAGCCTGAGGGCTTGGACCTGTGTGCTCCACACCACCCTGCAAGTCATCTTTCCATCTTCCAGAGAAGAACGCCAAGAACTTTGAATAAAATAACTCCTGAGTTCATTTCTTCGGCAGCCTCTTGGTGCAGTAAATATCTTGCAGTGAAGCCTTTATCTCTTAGATGAAAAAGAGCTCACGCTGGTGTTCCATGCAGCCTCACTCCATAAATCTTCCCTGAGGCTCCGTCCTGTCCCAAGGCTGTCTGACACCTCCCCTTATCGGAAACAGGGCTCAATTGGGACTGTGCGACTCTGAGGGGAGTGCAGAGGCCACAGGATGTCCAGGAACCAGGTGGAGCTGGTGCAGGGTGAGAGAGATTCGCATCACTGCACCTGTCGTAATAGCCCAGAGGAGACGAGGCTGAGGACTGCTGTGGGGACTGTTAATGACAGGGATGCGGCAAGGGACACTGTGGCCTTCCATCCCAGAATCTCTGTTCTTCATCCTTGGGTGACCGACCCCACCCTGGGTTGGCACCCAGGAAGCTGCCACTAGCTTGCCAAGGTGGGGCCTAGGAGGCAGCATCCTCCAGGTCCCCAGGGCAACAGTACCCAGGATGGGACGAAGACCCAGGTCACAGGCTGCTTGCAGGGCAGCCCCACCTTCCTTCACACCGCACTGCATGGGGCATGAGAGCAGGGACTCTGTTCTGAGTGAAAAACCATCGCATTTCTGAGCTGTCCGATGCTTGGAGTTGGCTACAGTGCAGCTCTACAGGTTAGCCCCGGGCCCTTGGCCACCCCCGGCAGAGGTCAGGACTGACCCTGCCCTGGACTCGGCCCCCGGGAAGTGGCGGTTCCCTGCAGGCCCCCGACCGTTGCTGCCCACGGGGACGGGCTCAGGAGCCGGGAGCCCCACGACTGCGGCTCTGCCGGGCTCCCCTCCGCTCCCTCCCGCGTGTCACCTGTCCCTGGTCTCCCCGCAGAGCAGAGAATGGAGGCTCTGTGTGGTCTGAAAATGCGCCAAGGCTCTCAGAAGACATCAGAGTCAATTCCAGTTTTCAAGAAGAAAGCACGCGTCCTGGAACAGCACTGCATTTACTGCCTATTAAAAACACCCGGCCCTTTCAGCACCGTCCCCATCCCCTCGTTTCTTATGCCTGATCAGGGTGCAGAGTGGCGCCGCCTTAGTTCAAGCTACAGGCTCCTCAGGTGCTTGTGTTCAGAAGGGAAAGGACTCGGGTTCCCCGGAGGATGACAGTGTGTTTGCCTCGGCTCGGTCGCTGTGTCCAGGATGTGTCTGACCCGCCGCGGAGCCCGCGGGCCCTGGATCGCCTGTGTCACCAGCTTCGGGTACTGTGTCCAGTGACCAGCACCCTCCCACTCGGCATCCAGTGTATATTCTGCCCACATCCCCTGACCAAGGCAGGGTAAGGGATTCTCAGGCCCTGTTTCAGCCTGGCAGTCAAATGACTCCCTGCCTCCGACTTCCAGCCCCACGCACCAGCCCCACGAACCAGCCCTGGGGTCCCTGGAGCAGCGGCCCCCGCGCATCTCACGCCTTCCGTCCCTCTTCACTCAGCCCATCCTTCCCGAGGGGCCTGGTTCTGTCTGAGCAGAAGATAAATCAACAGAACAGACTCACCCCATCCTCACGTCCTCAGGCCAGAGAGAGTCGGAAAGGAAGTGACTGCTCCAACACGGAATCGCAAGCTCCTGTGGACATCAGGCAGAAATGACGGGGACTCAGGGGACACACACAGTTCAGAGAGCTGACGTTGGACGACATGTGACCAAAGGACTCGGCCTCAGGCGGAGGCCCCAAGGTGCGAGACACGGGTCCCTTGGATACAAATGTCACAGTCATTGTCGTACCAGCAGCAGCGATGGGGGCTCCCTGTGCCTGCACGTGACTCCCAGGACTGTGAACGCACCAGCCCATTCATCCTCATCCGAGCACCAGCAGTAGAGACAACTTAACCAAGTCCCGCCACGTTCCCGCACCATCATGCGTGGTGAGTGAGGGCTGAGGTCCCGCGGCTCGAGAGTGCTGGGGCCAGGATTTGAAGCAGGCCATCTGGACTTAAGCTCCAGGAGACGGAGCCTGGTGTGCAAAGAAATCCAGGGTGGGCAGGGCCCGAGCCAGTCGCCAGGACCTGCGGGCCACTGCGTCTGTCGGGATGAGCAGCAGCAAACTAAAACCCTGATCAGGCAGCTCCAAGGTGAGCTTCAGGCCTGGCTTGATCCAGAGACTCAAGCAATGTCACGCAGAAACACTGTCTTCTTCCCTGCTGGCTTTATTCTCTGTCCTGCAACTCCAACCTCAGTTCATGATTCAAAGTCCCCGAAAAATGTCCGCATGGCCTCCCCAGCGAGCTGAGCCGAGTCCCGGCTGGACTCGCTGTGCATCTCTGAGTCGACCCTTAAGCCCTGGATGGAAGCTCCGATTGTGCCTCTGATTGTCTGCTGTCACATGTGGAGTCCCGGGCTGGGGAAGGCCCAGGTGTGAACAGAAGGGAGGGGTGGGGACGTGTGTCCAACAGCAGGTGTCGTTCTCGGGGCCTCCCAGGGGCCCGGCCTGTTTGGAGCTCTTGGCTCACAAAGGGGAGTTTCCCAATTCTATGCTTTAGTGCTTTAGTGCAGGGCTCGGCCCTGGGAGGAGGGAGGAGGAGGAAGGAGGCAGCAGCCCCGGGGGCAGGAGCTCAGGGACAGCCCACTCCCTACCACCTCGTCCCCCACACCGGGGGGTGCAGAACCCCAGAGCCCAGTGGGAAGGGGACTCTGGACTAATGGTTCCCAGAGAGACCACTGGGACCCCCGGGGTGGCACTGGAAGGACCAGATCCTACCCTGGCCTTCAGAGACACTGGCGGCATGCTCCGGGATCGGTGACTCTCCCCAGGTGGCCATCCTGGGTGCCAAGCCTGACCCACTGCTTGAGTTGTCCTCCACCTGTACCAGGGACGCCTCCCTCCCACACACCACTTGGGAGGCCTCGCTGCCTTAATCCACCTCATTTTAATCCATCTGGGAAGAAATCTGCCAGGTCAGCCACGCATGTCACTCTCAGTTGATTGTCAAGTCGTCCCTGGGCTTCTCTGAAGCCCCTCGATCCTCCGGCTATGTGGACCTGCCAGGGCTCTCCTGATGGCACTGAGGGTTTGGGGACACAGGAGCAGCCTTCACCATCCGGGGCTGGCAGAGGGGACGTGATGGGTGGTGATCACCAAGTCCCTCCAGGACGGCCCAAGGCGGGACGGCAGGGAGGCCGCATTCTGCGTTTGACATGGCTGGGCTGTGCTGTCCTCCCTCCCCCTCCTCCCACAGGCCCACAGTGACCAGCACAGAGTGGGCATCTCTAGCTGTCCAGGAGGGACAGAGCAATGGCCAGACTTCAGCTGCAAGAGAGGAGATAGGAGCAGCACCCTGGACTGATGCCCAGATCGACTGAGATTGAAGTTACGTCGTCAGCTCTGTGGAATGCAAATTAGCAACCAGGCTGGATTCTGAAAAATATGTTTCATATTTGCATGACTCGAAATGTGAACCGTCGGCGTGTATGGATGAGTGGAGCGTCCTTGAAACTGTGTCCCTGGCGAGTCGGGTCACAGGCTTCCTCCTTGGGCAGAGTGGCGTGGATGGAGAGAGACACCAAGGTCCAGCATCCTGCCTGACATCCTGGGGCCCTGAGCATGCCCAGAAGGTGCTGTCTTAATTAGGTTTGCAGAGCCAATGGTTGTAAGAGAGCAGATTTAATAGGGGACGTTTATAGATTACAATATTCACCCAGAAGCCAAATGCAGAAGGTGCCGAATGTCCATCTAGGCACTGGAGACCCAAAAGATCCAATTGAGGGCTGGGAGCCCACAGCACTGTCCCATGTATGTCCGTGTCTGCACGTGATGGCTGAAAAGATCTTCCCTAGAACCAGGATACGATGCTCACAGCAGAGATGACAACCAGAGCTCCTCCGAAGCAACAGCAGCCATCCTCCACGACAGCAAGGCCCCAAGCTCCTTCCTCGACGAAGGTAGCCGAGTTCCTTTCAGAAGAACCAGCCGCAGCTGAGCTTCTCCTGGGAAACAGCCTGCCAACTAGCTACAGCTCCCACTCTGCCTTATGTTGCATCAGCAACAACCCTCAGGTGGATCTCGTACGCCCAGCATCACACCAACTCAGTCCAGCTGGGTATTCTGGCTCAAGTTGACCACATTAGGTCCACCACAGGTACCTAGCAGGGGCTGGTGTGTGACAGCCACAGAGGGGCAGCCTGGCATGGTGGCTGCCCACAGGGGTGACCAGTGCTTGCCCAGCACTGTGATATGCTCAGCAGCAGGCTGGCGCTGGCTGTGTCCACTGCAGGTGCCCGGCCCCTGGCACTGGACATGGGGACAGCAGATGCCCAGTGATGGTCCCATGGTTCTGCCGCACACTCAGCTGCTCGCTAATGCTGGTGGGGTGCCCAGGCGCAGGGGCCCTGAGACCCACACCCGGAGGAGCCTGGCCAGCAGCTGGAGCAGAACAGAGCAAGTGGTGGAACCCACAGCCCTGGAGCACAAAGACACTGACTCCTGGTGCCACTGCGCTGTGGCAGGTGGGCCTGCCTGTCCCCGCTGGGCAGCGCACCACCTCTCGCTCCTGGAGTGTGCGTGACACTGTAAAGGGTCTTTGACTGGGACCTAATCCCCGAGTGTGCTCATGATGCCCAGCACGTCAGAGATAGCAACAGCCGCCTGCTTCTAGCAGGACAGCGTGCGGAATCGCCTCCCTCCCACAGCACAGTGTCAGAGGGATGAAAGCCCGACGCCGCCCTGGCAGGTCAGAGCACCTCAGAGGTCCTGACAGAAGCCCCCACAGTCAGAGGAGGGTGTGCAGGGGTCTGAGCAGTCACGTCGCAACGCGGGTGAAAACACAGCGCAAGATACAGCGTGCAGGGCTGAGCCTCCTCTCGCTTGAAAGACGGCGTGCACTGAGTATGTTGTGCACACACACAGGCAGATATACACACACATTCACACACAGGCCTACACATATGCACACTCAGGCACATACACATTCACATGCAGAAACACATTCACCTACACACACGTATTCACATGCACACACACGTTCACACACAGGCCCACACATATTCACATGCGGACACACACAGGCACCAAAACGCATCCAGGGTTCCCTCTTGGTGACAGGCTGGTGGGCAATCTTCCTTCCTTTTGCTTATCTGTAGGTTTTTTAATAGCTAAATGTATTTTCCAATAAGTTATTTTTAAAAAGAGCGGGTAACCTCGCAGTGACTGGCATCTGAGTCCCGGGAATGGAGGCCAGTTGGGGAAAGACTGAAGCTGTGCAGCTGATGAATTGGAAGCGAATCTAAAGAGAGCAGCCTCCTGGGAGCTGGTGGCTGCTCGTGAGACCCCACGGCCACAAGCTTTCATAAATGGAGCAAGTAAAAACTTGACTCCTTTTTCAAGAAGCACAGAAGCAGCGCACAAAGTTTGGCCCAGGCGGCGGCAGCAGCAGACAGGATGCAGGACAGGCGTGAGCTCTCAGAGAGCTCGGGCGGTGATGCAGAGGCAGGTGACACTAGGCTGGCCAGGGCAGGATCCCCAGGCCTGGGACCCGCCCCTTCTGGGGGACGGAGGGAGGCGGAAAGGAGCTCTGCGCGTCCCAGGGCCCGCGGTGCTCAGGGCACCCAGCCTCACAGTCACAGCCTGACAATTCCACACACCCGCTGCCCTGCGGGCACAGGGAGAGGCTGCCCATGGGGAGGCTACTGGCAGCCAACAGGAGCAGGCCCAGGTTAGCTGGCCCTGGATGCTGGAGCCGGATGCTGTAGCCTCCAGGCCCAGGGCCCCTGCGGAGCGCTCCCTCCCACCTCGCCATCCACCCGAGCGTCCTGCTGCAGGCTTTTCTCTGAGCTGCTCTTGCAGGCAGGGGCTGGACGGGTGTCCTGGGAGCCCAGAAGGCAGGTGAGTCCTCAGCTCCAGGTGTGGTCAGGACCCGTCAGAAATGCAGAAGCCCAGCTGCGGCCCTGGCCCAGAGATTAGCATCGGCAGCTGAGCTCGTGCTGGGGTCTCCAGGGTGCAGAGCACGCTGATGAGCTTGGGGACCCCACTCTGAGGGGCACCGGGTCTCGCGATGGAAGAGGGTGTCCAGGACGCCTTCCATGTGCTCCCCACTGGGCAATGCCGACCTGCACATTGCTGAGGTCAGACCCAGGGTCATCCCAAAGCCACGCCTGCAGGGGCAAGGCCACTCCTTGGCACTCAGAGTATAAAAAAGAATGAAAAACAAAACCCAGAGCTGCTTGTGGGTGCCAGGGAGCAACGCTTCCCT
>PVJO010029270.1:0-17045 GCA_004026905.1 Hystrix cristata | reverse complement strand
AGAGTCATTCATATATAAATGGATGTTTCTTGAGAACATACTCTTAAGTGAAATAAATCGGACATTCATGAGCACGCATCGAATTGTTTCTCTGATATGAGAGACCATAATTGCAAATAAGGACAAAGAGGTGTAATAGATATTATATAAAAGGAGGATGGTGAGCAGAGGAGAGAAGTACTAGAAAGAAAGAAGGGGATAAGCAGAAAGGCAACAGGGGAAAAAGAGGGGAAAGGGAAAATATGGAAAATGATGAATGAACCTGCTGTAAATAGGGAGGGAGGGTGCAGAGGGGAGGAGGGGAGAGGGGGGAGAACCAAGATGCATCATGTATAGGTACAGAATTAATGTAATGAATGTGACCATTGTATGTAGAATGTACCAATACATGTTCTTGGTTTAAAATAAAATAAAATAAAAAAAAGAATATTCTTTTTTTTATATTTTCACTAATCTCCTTTTATTTTTTTTTAAATTTTATTTTAATGGTACATTTTAGATGTACATAGTGATAACATTCATCATATGGGATTTGTACCTGTACATGATATATCTTGTTGCTTCTTTTTTTCCCATTCCCCTCCCCTCACCCCCTCCTCCCTCCCTATCTACAAAAGTTTTGTTTCCATTTTTTCCTTCCATTTCTTATTTCTCTTGTCCTCTGTTCTGTTCCCCCTCCCTTGTTCCCTTTCCCATTTGGACATTTTCTTCCCTTTCCCAATATATTACATTTTAGTCTTTATTTACACTTTCAGTTTCTCACACCAGAGAAACAATGTGGTATTTAAACATGTGTGTCTGATTTATTTCACTTAACAGTATGGTCTCAAGATGCATCCATTTACCTAGGAATATCTCAAGCTTATTATTCCTTATGGCAGAGTGGTACTCCATTGTATAAAAGAATCACATTTTCTTTATCCATTCTTCTATTGATGAGCATTTGGGCTGTTTTCAAGATTTAGCTATTACAAACTGTGCTGCTATAAACATGGGTGTGAATATATTGCTGCGGTATGATGCTTTTAATTCTTTTGGGAAGATACCAAGAAGGACAATAGCTGGGTCAAATGGAATCTCTAGTCCTAGTTCCCTGAGGATCTCCACACTGATTTCCATAGTGGTTGCACCAGTCTACATTCCCACCAACAGCATCCCCTCCAGCATTTGTTATTGGCTGATTTGTTAATAATAGCCATTCTTTCTGGAGTGAAATGGAATCTCAAAGTTGTTTTAATTTACATCTCTTGAATGACCAGTGATGTTGAACACTTTTTCATGTTTATTTGATATTTCTACTTCTTCATCTGAGAGGTGTCTATTCATTTCAGCTGCTCACTTTTGGATTGAGTCTTTAAATTTGAGGGGTCTGATTTTTTTGAGTTCTTTATATATTCGAGATGCTAATCTTTTGTCAGAGGAATAGCTGCAAAAATTTTTTCCCACTCCGTGGGTTGTCTCTTCACTCTGTTGGTAGTTTCTTTTGCTGTGCAAAAGCTTTTTAGTAAGATCAGGTCCCAGTTGTTGATTCTTTGTGATATTTCCTGGGCAACTGGGGATTTGTTCATAAAGTCCTTGCCTACACCTATGCCTTCAAGAGTTCGACCTATTCTGTCTTCCAATAGATTTAGTGTTTCTGTTTTAATGTTTAGATCTTTGATCCACTTTGATTTTAGCTTAGTGCATGGGGAAAGATATGGGTCTAGTTTTAACCTTCAGCATGTGGAGAGCCAGTTTTTCCAGTACCATTTATGAAAGAGGTTATCTTTCTTCCAGTGAGGTTGTTTGGCACCTTTGTCAAAGATAAGGTGACTGAGAGTGTTTGGATCTGTTTCTTCATCTTCTAATCTGTTCCATTGGCTCTGGGGTCTGTTTTTGTGCCAGTACCATGTTGTTTTTATTACAGTAGCTTTGTAGTATAGTTTTAGGTCAGGCATTGTGGTGGTCCCTGATTTGCTTTTGTTGCCCAGAATTGCTTTTGCTAGTCTAGGTTTCTTTTGCTTCCAAATGAATTTTTGGATCGTCTTCTCTAATTCTGTGAGGTATGCTATTGGTAATTCAATTGGGATTGCATTAAATCTGTATAGCAGTTTTGAGAGTATGGCTATTTTCAGTACATTGGTTCTTCCTACCCAGGAGCAGGGGATATCTTTCCATTTTTCTGATATCTTCTTCAATCTCCTTTTTCAAAGTACTGTAGTTTTCATTGTATACCTCTTTTACTTCCTTCCTTAGATTGATTCCTAGGTACTTCATTTTTGTTGATGCTATTGTGAAAGGTGTTGTTTCCCTAATTTCTCTCTCGGTGAGTCTGTTGTTTGTGTACAGGAATGCTACTGATTTCTGAGTGTTGACTTTGGATCCAGCTATGCTGCTGAATTTGGTTATTAAATATAGAAGTCTTTTGGTGGAGTTTTTGGGGTCCTCTATATAGAGTATCATGTCATCTGCAAATAATGATAATTTAACTTCTTCTTTTCCTATCTTTAGAAAGACTATTTTTTCGGCAGAAAAAAATTAGCCTTTCTACATGTAATTGAAATCACACACACACACACACAAACACATGCACACACACACATACTTAACACAGGAGGAAGGGGAAATGGGAAGTTTCTAATCAGTGGGCACAAGATTTCAGTAAAGTAAAACAACCAAGCTCTAGAAATATGTTGGATGGTATTGTACGTATTGTCAAGAAAAATGTATTCTCAAATTTTCTTAGGAGGGTAGATGTATGATAAAGTAAAGTAAATTATACAGCAATAATAGAACACAAGTTGTAAAGATATTAAAATGTTCTAAGAATTTTGCCTTGTCCTGAAAAAATTTCAATCAATTTTGATGAAGGAGGGAAAGAAGTAAAAAGAAACAAAGTGGAATGAATAGAAAGTGTTTAGTATGATGGCTAGTTAAATCCAATCGTATAATTAAATGTCAAGAGAAGAAATGTTCCTTTAAAAAACAAAAATCATCAGAATGGATTTAAAAACATAAATGCCAGACGTATAATCTGCAAAGTGTCACATCTAAAATGTAAGGCTGTTGAGCAATTACGAAAGAACAGAATATGAAAAGAAAAATGACTTTTCTATGTTTATATCAGATCAAAATTTTTTAATATTTTATAATCACATTTTTAAAATTTTAATGGTACATTTTAGATGTACATAGTGCTAACATTCATCATAGTGGATTTGTACCTGTACGTGATATATCTTGTTGCTTCTTTTTTTCCCATTCCCCTCCCCCTCTTCAATCCTCCTCCCTCCTTATTTACAAAAGCTTTGTTTCCATTTTTTTCCTTCCATTTCTTATTTCTCTTGTCCTTCGGTTTCTTTCAGATCAAATACTTATAGGCAAAGAATTGCAAAATACAAAAAAGGACATTTTGTAATAAAAATACATTCAATTTTCCAGGAACCTATAAAAGATCTAAATTTGGATGCAGTAACATAGCCTTAAACCTACTTAAATTTAAATTTGACAGAACAAGAGAAAATACACAAACTCACTACCAGAGTTAAAAATTTTAATACATTCCTCTGTAACTAACAGAATAAGCAGACAATTTTGTAATATTTTCTAGAGATGCTAAAGGCAATAAGACAATCCAATTCTCTAGCATGTTTGACTAAAATTTGTTTTTTAAATTAATGGTATATCAGGACTGTTTCTTGCACCTTCATCAAATTTCTTTCAAATAAGAGCTATAAAATAAGGAAGGATTTTCCATTGCCCAGGTTTAGCAGCTTATTTTGTCTCCACATTTTTGACACCAGGCACCACAGAAACTATTTGTATCTTCATAAAAAATATCTGGCCCAGAACATTATATTACAGTTCTAGGTGGGTCGACATAGTGGCAAGCATGCTTATTTCTGGAAGTCATTCCCTCTGGGTGGAGCTAACAGTAATGTAACTCTACATGGATGTGATGGGCACCACAGAAAGACACAAAAGCCACTCACGATGAATCCATGACTCAGTGAACGCTGAGTCTCCAAAATGCCACGGCCCACATCAGTCAACAGGATGGGCAGTAAGAAAGAGAGAAAGTTAGAGTAGAAGGAGATGATGGTCTTAACCAATTGTATTTGGCATATTTTATAGACATGTATGCCTATAGGAATCCTTGGAAGTAGCCTGTACATATGAAAAGCCTTGAAGGTTACACTTCACTGGCTTCATAGCAAATCTGCCTTTGGCTGACATATGGTAAGAACACAGTCAATATTTGCTGAATGGATGAACGAAACCTATCATGCCTCAGATTCTGACTACTTGGAATGGATGCTGCCAGAAATGATTGGTCCAGCCATTCTGGTGAGCACCAGGTGGCCATTGGCAGCAACTGTTTCAGTGGAATCTCAGAGAGAATCTTTGTCCAAAGCAACTACAGTGTTTCTCAGGGTCTTAGGGAAGATTTATCCTTCATATATAATTAACCCATCTGAATCCAATTTGGGACCACATCATACAGCATGACTCTTGAATTTGTGAACAAGCCATGTGGATCCAAATTTAGTCCCTTTAAAATTGCCATTTTGGCCTTGAATGTGGTATAAAATTTGAGACAGTCAGTTTAGCATTGTTTGGAGTTAACAATTTAAAGCCACATCCTCATCTGTGCTCAAAACCACACAGGAAGCTCAGCTACCTTGCATTTAAAACTCTTTCGTATTATGCGTTTTTCTTTCTTTCTTTCTTTCTTTCTTTTTTTTTTTTTTTTGGTGCTGGGAATCGAACTCAGGGCCTTGTGCTTGGAAGGCGAGCACTCTAATCACTGGGCTAAATTCCTAGCCCTCTTTTGTGTTATGTTCCACTCATACCTTCACCTGTCTTGTACTTCTAATAGACTTCTTAACTCACACATGGCTTTGAACAACACATACTGATTATTTGGAAAATAGCAATTCAACGAGTTATAGAAATTTCCTAATTGTTGACATTTTTCATTAAACAATATTAAAAATGCATTCATTACCACAATCACCACGAATATGATCATGAGTCATTAAGCACTGGGGAACTCTCTGAAACTTTAATCTTTACTTGGAAAATTGAATTTTTTTGTTGGCAACACATACTGTCAGTTGTTTTTCTTAAAGCGACTGGCTCACTTCATTCATCTTCAATAAAATTTCTGCCAAATATCCAAGTCTGTACAATCACAATTTGTTTGTTGGTGTTCCATGAAAACGTGGAGCTGTCTCAGCAGGCAACTCAAACGATGTCACTTGCGCTTTTCCTGGAGACGGCACCAGGCACTCAGCATCAGAAATGCTTTATATGTATTTCTCAGACTGTCTCATGGGATATGATAGACGTGTATTCAGTAGTCCAGATGAAATAAAATTAACAGTCTTAACACGTCATTAAAGATGAACTAAAATGGAGCTGATTTTTAAATGTCCAAAAATTTATCTTTATACTACATTATTTTACTGTGAGTTTGTAGCAGCAAAGAACAGAATGGATACTAATATAGTTCACTGTGCCTGCTTAGAGCGTCTGCTAGTGTGAATGTGAGCACAATAAAAGGGAAATGACACTGTGGACATCCTGAGAAGGTCTTTGGCATCTCCAGGCTTGCACAGAACATACTTTGGGTACACCACATATCCAGGGATGTGTGAGCTCTTCTTCTGTCCCTGAGTACCACGGGACACTCAAAGCTGCTAGCCACAGTCTCCTGCTTAGAAAGATAAATACAAGTGACCAGAGCAGCAAAGCTGTTCAAATCCCAGGCTCTTCCAGAGTACTGTACCTGTCCCCATGTACAGAATAAATAAGCAGATTTTAAGCTTACTAAATGTCAGTGAGGAAAGGGTGAAGAGGTTGCAAACTTTAATGACATTTGCAGAGTCCTGAATCAAATAGATTTAGTGCATCAGAATTAATTTGAGAACATCCATGAATGGGCATCCTGACAACCGTGACTCTCAGATGGCCCATCACAAGCCAACTTTATGCAGCACGGAAGCCGGTAATTTAAACATACCATATGGAATATTTCATGGGGCATGCAATGTAGCCGAGAGGGAAGAGAATGGCATAGGAGCAGAAAGGCATGTCCTGTTTCCTGAGATTTTTAATTGGATCGATTTATTTCTAAATTCACACTTAAATTCCATAGTGACATTTCTATTCACCTGTAGACTTGAGTTTTCAAACTCAGACCCTGAGAAGCAGTTGACTTTCTGAAACCTCTATAATTCTGGTTTTCCCAATCTCTGGCTTTGGGGGATTCTCTGTGACTTGGGTGGCAACTGCAAAATGACTATGAAACATCTGGGCTCCCTTTAACTCTACCTTGACTTTTTGCTCATCTCAATGACCCTCCGGCTTTGAACTACCACCTCTATTCCTCCCTTATTCTCTGCCATGGGAAGGTTGGACTGCTCTTCTCTTAGGAGCTCTAACAAGGTAGGTTGGCTTCTATTCCAGGGCTTTGGTCCATATTGGACCAAATTTTTTCTGCTTAGAAAACTGCTCAGAAAACTGTCCCAATTTTTTCTCCTGGCTAATTCCTACCAGTTCAGTTCATAGGACGTTTGTCCACCAAAACCTTCCCTGAAGTTCCAGAGTCGAGTGGGTCTCTTGTTCTCCCCTTTAGGCTGAGTATCGCACAGTGGAAATTGACACTATGTGTATACAGTAGGCCCCTTTTATCCATGGTTTAGTGTTCTGCAATTTCAGTTATCTCTGATCAACAATGGTCTGAAAATACTAAAGAGGATATACCAGAAAAAATTACAATTTTAAAATTGTATGCTGCTCTGAATAGCGTGATGAAATCTCATGCTCTCCTTCCTACCCTGCCCAGGTTGTGAATCCATTTGTCCAGTGCAGCCACGCTGTATATGCTACCTGCCCGTTAATCACTTAGCTATCTTCATTAGCAGATGACTGTAGAGTATCATTCTGCTTGTGTTCCAGTAACCCTTATCTTAATAGTGATCCCAAATTGCAGGAGTAGTGATGCTGGCAATTCCATGACTGTCTGTTGTCAAAATTGTTTCATCTTAGTTTTGTTACTCTTTCTCTGTGCCTAATTTGTAAGTGAAACTAGATCACTGGGATGTATATATAGGAAAAGATATAATGTATGGGAGGTTCTATACTATGTGGTTTCAGGCGTCACTTGGGGGTCTTGGAATGTGTCCTGCTCACATACAGGGCAGCTACTGTAATAAGTGGTTTAATGTCAAACTTTCCAGATTCAGCTTAATTCTTGGTTTCTTAGTAGAAACTCAGTCCAATCATTACAACAGCCGTGCTGACCTCTGCGTCACCAGCTCCTAGTCCTGTGCGTGAACAGAGACGTAGCTTAATGTCTACTGAAGGAACAAATGAATGTGACTTGGTGACTGCTGCCCGCTCTGTCTAAACGAGAGCTGTGCAACCGGCCATCTCCACATGGACGTACCACCCACACTTAGCTCAAACTCATCATTTTCCCTCCACTCCACTATAACCAGCCATAGTCCCTCTTGCTTGTTCTGCTGCTGCGGTCGCCAAATGATTTCCTTTCTTCTCTCCTCCTACCCCCAGCCTACCTCCCTAATTTATTCTTTTAAAAGCGCAAATCAGATTGAATTCATATTCCTTATACTCCAAATATCCTGCTTTTTTCCCAGCTTGTCCCATACTACCTCTCCCCTCATCTGCTAGCACACCAAGTTCATACCCCTCGAAGGATCTTCATCCTGGTTGTGCCCTCTGCCTGCAGTATCCTTCCCCTGAGCTTCATGCAGCCGGCTCTCTCTGTGCCTTGACTACAGTTTCAGTGTCGTCTCAAACCTGGTCCAGCACGTGAGGTTTTCCCAACCAGTCTTTTGTGCCTTTTAAAAACCAGTGTTTTCGTTCTTCTATTTATTGACTTGTAGGAGTCTATGACGGATGCAAGTCCTTTGCCAGATATATTTATGTGCATATTCACTTTCCATTTGTATCTTGCCTAATTAAGGGGGTCTTTGACATCAGTAGTTTGGAAAGGTGCCCAGGTAATCCTAGTATGAAACTTGGTGGACAATCTCTCATCTTGGTTTCCTTTGTGTTCAAAGTATGGTCTGTGGACCAGAGGCATGGCTATCACCTAAAACCTGTTAGAAATGTAGAATACTAGGCCTAACTCAGCTCTAGTTAATCAGAATGGCAGACCCTGCAGCAAGATCTGCAGATGACTTGTGTGCATATTACACTATGAGAAGAACTAATGAAAACAATTTCCTTGGGCTGTTGTTAAAATTACAAACACTGAGGTGAGTTTGAGAACCAGGAGTCAAAAGTCCAAGGGTATGAGAATCTGTATATTTAAGTAGCATTTTGGGTGACTAGGAGGGACAATTAGAAAACACTGCATCTAGGTAATCACTAAATTCAGGTCAGGTTGTTTTCAGCTTGTGAGTGCCCCATACTATCTTAGAAACTGCAAGATATAAAAATGAGTAAGAGTTAGTCCTTGCCCTTCGGAAGCTCAGATCTCAGTGGGAGAAAGCAGGGAACCCACTATCTCTGGGATAATGCAGTGAGCACAGTGCTAATGGACAGGTAGCATGGAGGATCCTGGCCTCAAATCCCAGCTGTGTATGGTGCAGCCTTGCAGAGGGCACTAACATTTCTTAGGCTCAGTTTCTTCCTTTGCAAAATAGGGCAGTAGCACTTGGTTGTTCAGGCATGTTTCAAAGACCAGTGAGTGAATATCTATCTATCTATCTATTTATCTACCTACCTACCTACCTACCTACCTACCTATCTGTCTGTATATATCTCCACTCCTACCCCATAAGCAAGGGTGGTGCTACAGGGTCTGCCCTGGGTGCAGAGGGAGCAGGTTGGAAATAAGCGCAGCTCTTTCAAATTGTGTTCTCTGACTCATGCATTTGTAATTGCATGTCAGCAGCCAGTGAGGGGGAAAGTCAATACCAGCCAGAATTAGAGAGAAACATCTTGGCAGCATCAGAATCTGAAATTGGAACCAAATGGAACTATTAAAGAATTTGAACCTAAAGGTCTGGGGCGAGTATCAAGTAAGAGAATAACCAATCTCTGCTTTTGTGCTTTTCAATAAATAAAAGAGCCGATATGTCAGTGTGAGTCTAGATTGATGAAACTGTGAGACTTTAGTTTTGAGGTGGTCTGTAGCCGAGTTGGGGAAGCATCTGGAATTTGTAGAGTGGCACCTTTTAAAGATAGATCAAGGGCACAAGAACACTGAGTGGCTTCTTTGCATAAGGAGGAAAGAAGAATGAGGAGGGATAAGTCAGCATCACTGATGGCAGACTGGGTCTAGCAGGCTCCCTGGGGGCTCCCGTGGTGCAGGTACGCACTGCAAGTGGAGTACTGGGCATGTTAGTCCATGAATTCCCAGACGTTTCCGGTGTTCCTCTTCAGATATACTGAAGTTTGCTGAAAAGTGTTACCAGTAATGAAAATAGTACCACCAGCAACTGATCAGAAACAAACATGGCATCCAAAAGACAAGCCATTCACTACTCTTTTCTGTGTGACTCGTTTTGCACAGTCTGTGCATAGTCTAGCTTGGGTGTCTAGCTTGCTGTGGTCTCCATCTCCATCCCTTCCATGTCCCCCTCTATTTTTATTCTTTGTTTTGCTTTCTCTTCTCTCTTCATCCTTGCCTTGCATGAAGAAGCTTTTTCATCCTTCAGAATTTTTAGGGTAGAGCATTTTGGAGAGAAGGAAACTATTTTCTCTCTCTGTCAGAATACACAATAATATACATATTATAATACACTCTTCAGAATGTGTGTGTGCTCTTACAGAAATTCTGTCCCTTTGCATTGCTTTGAGATATTATTACATTAACAAGATTTTCTGTCTCTTCACTGAATTACCAAAGAATCCTCAGATAACAAGAAAGGGAAGTGTGCTAGCTTCCCATCACTGTGATCAAATAAATACCTGACAAGAACAATTTAAAGGAGGAAGGGTTTATCTCAGCTCATAGTGTTAGAGGTTTTACTTCGTGGCAGCTGGTTCCATCGCTGTGGGCCTGAGGTGAAGCAGAACATCACGGCTGAAGGGTGTGGCAGAATAAAAAGGTTCTTTCATGGCAGTCTGGAAACAGAAAGAGCAAAAGAAGAGCTGGGGATTTAGCTCAAATGGCAGAGCGCTTGCCTAGAAAGCTCAAGGCCCCAAGTTTGATCCCCAGCACCCAAAAAACAAAACACAAAAAATCCCCAGAAAAACCACATTCTTTTTAGCCATTCATTAGTTGTTCGGCATTTGGGTTGTTTCCAAGACTTAGCTATTACAAACTGTGTTGCTATAAACACGGTTGTACATACATCGCTGTGGTACGATGTTTTTAATTCTTCTGGGAAGATACCAAGCAGAGGAATACCTGGGTCAAGTGGAACCTCCATGTGTAGTTTTCAAGGACTCTCCACACTTATTTCCACAGTGGTTACCAGCCTACATTCCCACCAAAAGTGGAGGTACTCTGCCATAAAAAAGGATACACTTGAGACATTTGTAAGTAAATGGATGCACCTTGAGAACATACTCTTAAGTGAAATAAATCAGAAACACATGAGTATATATTGAATTGTTTCTCTGACATGAGAAACCTTAAGTGTAAATAAGGACAAAAGGGTATAATAGATACTATGTAAAAGAAAGATAATATTCAATACGGAGGAGAATTAGGAAGGAAGGAGGGGGAAATGAAGGAAAGGAAAAAGAAAAGCAAGGGAAAAAGGGAAAAAATGGAAAAATGGAAATAAAGTTGTAAATAAGGAGGGGAGGGAGAGCTGAAGGGAAGGGTGGGGAAGGGGAAAGAGCAGGATATATCATGTACAGGTACAAATTATGATGAATGTGAGCATTATGTATAGAATGTACCAATACATGTTCTTGGTAAATAAAATTAAACAAACAAACAAAAAAAGAACTTCTTTTCTGAAAAAAAAAATACCCAGAGAGAGGAAAAGAGTCAGAGAGGAAGTCACTAGGCACAAAATACAGTTCCCAAGTACGTGTTCCCACGACCAACTCTAGATACAAATCCTTTTTCATGTAAATGTTTTACGAATATTTTCTCCCAATCTATGGCTTGCTTTTTTACTTTCCTAGCAATGTTTTTGGCTAAGCAGAAGTTTTAATTGTCATGGTCTCAGTTGTCAAGTCTGAATTTGACATTGCTGTTTCTGATCTAAGATATCCTTGCCGGTTCCAAATTTACAAAGACCATTTCTTATGTTTTCTACAAGAAGCTTTATAGCTTAGTTTTTACATGTAAGTTTATGATTCATCTTGAATTGAAGTTTGTTCATAGTGTGAGACAGATATCAAGGTTAATATTTTGTATACATATATTCAGATGTCCCAGAACCATTTATTGAGAAGACTTTCCTTTTCCCCTTGATTCTTGTTGTCTTAAAGTGGTCAGATACAAATATGTTGATCATGGATTCTGAATATTTTTTTGTTTTTGTTTTTGTTTTTTAAAGCTGGCCTTGAGCTCACTATGTAGTCCAGGCTGGACTTGAACTCATACTCCTGAGTGCTGGGATTACAGGCATGTGCCACCACGCCAGGCTTCTATATTCGTTTTCATTGATTTACTAGTCTACTTATAATTAACCATTATCTTATTACTATACAGTAAAACTTGAAATGTAATAATGCAAGTCCTTCAGATTTATTCTTCTTAAAATTATCTTAGCTAGTCTAGATTCTTTCCAATTCCATGTACATACATTTTAGAATCATCTTATTAATGTTTGCAAAAAAGCCTTTCAAGATTTGGATTGAAAGTCTGTTCATTCTACAGATGCTTTGGGGACTGTGCATCTCAACAACATTAAGACTTTGAGCATGTTAACAGGGTGACTTTCCTTTTTTAAAGCTTTTTGTCAATTTTTTTTAGCAATGCCTTTTAGTTTTCGTTGAAAAGATGTTCATATACCTTGTTAATTCCTGTATTCCTATAAACAGTACTTGTGCTTTTCAAAGCTTCTCTGTGTTTTCTTATTGCTATAGCTACTGCAATGGACTTTCTCTACCTTCTATATCCTAAACATTATAGCTCACTAAGGTCCATTTTATAATTTGTTTGAAGACTCCTATACTGTTGCAGATTTAGGTTATTTAAAGATTCAAGTTGTTCTATTCATAAGGAAGCTGAACTGAGCATTTGTTTATTTATTTATTTTACTTTTGATAAAATCTTCCTTATTAGTACATGTTCTCAGTACACAATGATCACACTCATCCTGGGGAGTTAGTGAGTGTGTATAAAACATATTAATTCTGTTTTTAAATCCCCTTTCCTTGTTCTCCCTCCCCTGGCCTCCATTTCTTGGCCTCTTCCCTGAACTGAGCATTTAAACAAAATATACTGAGCCAGATACTTTTCTTAGAATTTTGTATTAGCTTACTGAATCTTCTGAAAAGCAGTTTTGTTCATTCCCAAGTCCTTCCTTAGGATCTATCTCTAGAAATGGAATTGCTAGAGAAAAGGCTGTTTCCAAGACCTTTTGGAGCGATGAGAAGTTCGCGGGGGTCCTTGAAGTGCAATCAGGCTGGCAGTACCTGTAGTCTGTTCCATGGGACCTGTATCTAAAGCTAAGAACTGGTCCTCAGGAAACACAGCAATAAATCGTTGCTGGGTGAAGGAGTGAAGGAGTGTTTAGACAAACCATGGAGAGGAGAGGGAGCTCCACTGCTGTGAGCTTTCCTGGGTTAGAGCCCGCTCTGTGTTTCATGCTTGTCAAATGAAGAACAGAAACATCAAGAGATGACCGAAATAAATAGGAGCAAGACCACACAGGAGTGGGCGGGAGGGAGAGAGGCTTTCAGCTGTTCTGTGAAGAAATGTTTGTTGTCAGATCTGAAGGGTGGAGACAGGGTGATCTAAAGAAAATCTACCTTGAAGAAGGGTGAGAAAACTAGTTTTGTGGGTCTTCATGGGGAGAAGGTGCAGGAAAGGAAAATAAGCCTCATCCAGAATTCCTCCTAGTGAGTCAGCTGCAGGAGTAAGTTCCCATCCCTGATGGTCTCCGAGGAATGTGGCATGATCGGCTGCCACCTTTTTGGGGTTTCAATCCAGATTGATGTGAGTTCAATTCCAATTTCAGACATTTTCAAACTGTGATCCTGGACTAAAGCTTGGATTCTCGGACCCTCTATTTCCTTGTGTGTAAAGGGAAATACTTGTTTGCAAAGTGTTATTTTTGTAAAGAGGTAGATGGTCTAGTTCCTAGATGGTTTCCATTGTGGTGTCTGTAATTAACCTACACAGTCCGAAAAGGATCTTGACTTTAGATGGGTGAGGGTGGGACCACGTCATCTTCAATATCTTGTCCAGTGTTCCCCAGAAATAAACTGAACATGTCACGTGACTCTGGAAAGTTTGCATGGCCATTCCATACCTTGCCAAATCTGTGATTGCTTTCTGTGTATTTGCACCTTACCCTTATCATTCCACAAAGAGTTGGTTGGCTAAAGGGAAAGGCATGTAAATAACAATTACGACCACAGAGTGAAGGTTTGTGACAGAGTAGAGGGTTCTGTAAAAACCCTGATCCAAACAGGCTTCGTGCACCAGGTCAGGCACCCAGCTGGCCAAAGCTGTCTACCTTCCACCTATCTCCAGGGCAAACTGGCTGCTGTGCCGGGGACAGAGAGCCCTCCCTTTGCCCCATTTCACACAAGCTGAATGAACATTAGCAAAATACAAAAGAACTGATGGGCGACCTGGATGAAGTCACAGGAAGAGTGGTGATCACATTTGCATTTGGCCAAGGCAGAGAGAAGGAGTGGAAAATGCTAGGTGAGGGAATGAGGACTCTAGAAAATCTAGGCAGGTTGGAACCATGGGTGGAAATGAAATGTGCCGAATTTAGTAGGGAAACAAAATCAAGGCCCCCCCATCTAGATTGTACAATCAATCAAGCTTTGTAAACATAACAAGGACCTAATTCAAAAGGAGAAGATTGATTAGTTTGGCTCTAACAGACTATGAAACATCCACGTCAAAAGCACCATAAATAATATAGAAAGGAAAACTGCAAACTGAGCAAAAGTATGGCAACATATAATCGAGAGAGTGGGTTCACATGTTAAAGGGTAACAAATCAATAAGGGTAAGAAAAACGCTCCATTAGAGAAATGAAGAATGAAAGTGAACAAGTAGTTCAGAAGAAAAGAAATCAAACTGGCCGAACAGCATGTAGATAAGGTTTACCCACAATATTTAAAAAAATACAAATAAAATCAAGTGAAATACTTTTTTATTGTCCCTATCTGATTAACAATGATTGAAAGGGGCAATGATAATTGCTATCGCAGTCTTAGGAAAGGCAGGGGACTCAGACTGCCCAGGACAGTATGACCCATCCCAGCCTTAATGGGGACCAATTTGGTAGTGGGAATCAAAGGCCTTAAAATATCCGAACAGCTTGACGGGGAATTCCACGTCTAGGAATTTATCCCAAAGAAGGATACAAAGATGTAACACAGCAGGCAATTCATGGCAGCATTATTTATAATAGCAATAGTTAGTTACAATCTAACGCTCAATGATAGGGGATTCCTTATTTAGGAATATCAGAACAACAGAAGACCGTGCAACCATTAGAAATCACTGAGGGAACGTGTTCCCAGTGTGTTGCTGGGGTGATGTGGAGGTGTGCAGCTCAGATTCCCTTAAGGAAGGACGCGAGAAGACTTGTTAGTTCTTTGAGTGTTTGCCTCCACTACTGCCAGCAGCCTTAGCCAGGGCGATCCTTCGCAATTGACCGAATCCAGGACTGTTTGAGGAAGGGGTATGAAAGCCCAGTCATTTCTGCTCAATGCAGAACATTAGGACACACTTTTATGTTCCAGAGAGCCCCACGGAATTGGCTTGTGTGTGGCAAGCCCGTCGTGGGGAGACGATTCTCTGTGAGTGTTTTCATATATTCCGTAGGACTCGAAATTTCTGACTAGATTACCAGCAAATTTAGTTTGAAATATCTGAATTATTAACATGACTGGCAAGTGAGAGAACGAATTGCTCCAAGAGATTTAGAGACTAATTCACCCCAGAGATGTTTGCTCATGTGGTAGGGTAATAAATCTGGACATGCTTTCCTTTCTTCTGCAGAAACATATATATTTATATTCTAGACTAATGATCTCTCTTTCTTCAGATAAGAGGATGGACAGATGTGTCAGTTGCTATATACAAACTCTGAATTTTATGATTTTGGAGTTGTAACCTCGGGGCCAACCTGCTGAACGCACAGATAACGCCTGGTCCTTATTGCACATGTCTAGTGTAGGGAACCAGAGATAATATGCAGTGAAGCGTGGTCTGTGGTGTACTCCAGAGACTTCAGAATCAGCCTCTTTCATCTCTCCCTCATTCTCCCCTCTATATAACAGATAGATGAATGTATATATGTGTATATGTGTATGTGTGTGTGTACACACAGAGTATTTGAAAAATGGTCAGTGTTTAAATACAAAATATTTATTACAGTAAAAGATACACTGCCATTGTCATTCTTCAAAATACTCCCCTTACTTCAAACACAATTAGCCCATCCTCCTTGCCACTTTCTGAAGCAATTCTGGAAGCGCTCTTTTGTGAGTCTGATTTTTTCTGCTTAGCAGATCCCTAATAAGCATCTTGTGTACTTCCAAAACTGTCTCAGTGCTCGCTTCTGGAGAACCCAGCCTGCAATGGTGCTGAGTTAAAAAAAGAAAGCAGTCTATGGAACTGTACATATTTACAATCAATCTTTGTACGAGGTACATTGAAAAAAAGAAATGATGAAACTACAAAATACTAATAATGGCTTTTTTAGGTGGTGTGAATATGAATAATTGCTTTTTCTTTGTGCTTTTCTGGGCTTTCCAAGTTTCCTGCATTGAGCATTTATTACTTTTAGTAACAAGGCCTGCCAAAATTCTGTTTCCAGAAGTTGTGTTTAGCAGGAAGTGAAGGTGCAGATGTGGCTGTAATTGCTAATGTTTGCAGACTGCTGACTACATGGCTGGCACCATTTTAGCACTCTGCATTTTATTTCTCTGTATACACTCACTGTAATCTTCTTGGGAAGCATTATGATCTCTTCCTCATACAGGAAGGAAGCAGAGACCTGGAAGGATAAATAGCTTGCCACAGGGAGGGGAGCCAGGGCCTGAACCCCAGCAGCCCGTCCTCTGAGCCTGTACTTCTAATGCTCGAGGTGTTTTGCTTCTTAGTCTTGACCTCAGCTGCACAATGTAAGTGCTGGCAAACCTTCTGTGCCAAGGCTTGAGCGGCTCCTCTCGGTCCAATGCTGTGCTTCTCATTTTACTTATGAGCCTGTGACCTGGCCTGCCTCATCCACAGCCCCTCACGCCAGGACTCCTGCTTTTGAACTCCTGTCACTTGGTCCCTGAATGCCATTTCTCTATGCTTGGGGCCCTTTACCTCTGTCACTGCTCCTCAGCCTGGAATGTGCTGCTTGTCCACCCTTCGTGTGCCAGCCTAGCTGTCTCCTTTCAGTGTCACCATCTCTGTCCCCGTCAGCGCTTCTCTTCTCCTGCTGGCCATCCGCAGCTGCTCTCTAATTTCCTGTTTTGAGCTACTGCAGCCCTTGGCATTTGCTAGTGTCCCATATTGTTTGCTCATCCTGACAAGCACAGTAGAGCCCGTGGGCGGAGGCTGGGCCAGGCTGCCTGGGCTCGGGGCTCAGTTCTTCTTTTCCTATCAAGGCACCTTTGAGCAAGTTAGTTACTTTGTTGTACCTCAGTTTCCACATAGATAAATGGTTTATTTTGAACACTGCTTGACATACAACATACGCAAGAGTCCATGACATTAGGGACTACACCTCAGTACCAGGCATTGAGTCCTAACACCGTACACTGTTCCTGGTGCACACAGGGGCCAGCCCCTCTTTGAGGAACAAAGAACGAATGCAGAGGCTTGGCTCTCATATGGCCGCCGCTTGGGCTCCAACACTTAACACCACCATCTGTCTCCCGTGAGTGTCTTGAGGAGGCACCGTCTCTCCTCCCAAGCTGAGTCAGGGACGCAACCG
>PVJO010029269.1:0-17045 GCA_004026905.1 Hystrix cristata | reverse complement strand
CTTCCTCTCCTCTCTCTCTCTCTCTCCACGCTTTACCTTCAGAAGAGCTCGCTCCAGCTGTCTAGAAACCTGCTGCTCTCTACTCTGCCCACCAGGCCCACGGTACTTGGCTCCTTTTCCTCCTGGCGGGAGGGAATGCTCTGGGCTGGTGCGCAGCATGGGGGGGGGTGGCATCTGGCATATCCTGGCTGGGATGCAGGGCCTGGGATCCTGCCAGTTCCCCTTCTCTCCTGCATGTGCCTCAGCAGCCTGTTCAGCGAGCCCTGGGGACCCTCAGGTCCCAATAGCCTGGTTATGTGGGAGGCCAGGGAGGGGGTCTTGTCCGCCCCCAGCAGCTTACTGGCCTCTCTGCCCACAGCCTGCAACCCAGCTGCCTGCCGCGCCATCGGCCGGGGCCTACAACCCAAGGGCGTGCGGGTAAAGGAAACAGCTGACTTCAAGGTTTACACTAAGGGTGCTGGCAGTGGGGAGCTCAAGGTCACCGTGAAGGGCCCTAGTGAGTAGGGGCCAGGGCCGACAGGGGTGGGTGGCAGTGGCCTGGGGGTGCCGCTGGGCAGACCTGAGCCTTCGTTGTCCTGGCAGAGGGAGAGGAGCGTGTGAAGCAGAAGGATCTGGGTGATGGTGTGTACAGCTTTGAGTACTACCCCACTGTCCCTGGCATGTACACCGTCACCATTACATGGGGTGGCCAGAACATCGGGCGCAGGTGAGTCTCCTGGCACCCTGCCCCCTGTGTCCCTGCAGAGGAGGCACCGCTGGGCACGGGATGGCCCCTGGGCAGGGCAGTGCCTCTCAGTGCCCCCATGTGGCTCTCTCATTTGTAGCCCCTTCGAGGTGAAGGTGGGCACCGAGTGTGGCAATCAGAAGGTGCGGGCCTGGGGTCCCGGGCTGGAGGGTGGCATCGTTGGCAAGTCAGCAGACTTCGTGGTAGAGGCCATCGGAGATGACGTGGGCACCCTGGGTGAGTCAGAGGTGTTGGGATACACACTGGGGGCAGAGAGTGGGCAAGTGCAGCCCATCTGAACCTCCAGGGCACCAACGGGGTGCGGGCTTGTTATCAGGCTTCTCGGTGGAAGGGCCGTCACAGGCCAAGATCGAATGTGATGACAAGGGCGATGGCTCCTGTGACGTACGCTACTGGCCCCAGGAGCCTGGAGAGTATGCTGTACACGTGCTGTGTAACAGCGAAGACATCCGCCTCAGCCCCTTCATGGCTGACATTCGTGAGGCACCCCAGGACTTCCACCCAGACCGGGTAAGGGGTACATGCACAGCACTGTCCTGAGTCTCAGACTGGGCTCCCAGGCCCATCTCCTGCCACCCTGTGGCCTAGGTGCCCTACCTGGCTTGTGACACCTGAGGTCTGGGTGGTCTTTTACCAGGTGAAGGCACGTGGGCCTGGACTGGAAAAGACTGGTGTGGCTGTCAACAAACCAGCTGAGTTCACGGTGGATGCCAAGCTTGGCGGGAAGGCCCCGCTTCGGGTCCAAGTCCAGGTGGGATGCTACCTATGCCAGGGACAGAGCAGACAGGCTCCCAGGGCCAAGTACTGACCGGCAGACTGCCTGCTCTCACCTACCTTGCAGGACAATGAGGGCTGCCCTGTGGAGGCATCAGTCAAGGACAATGGCAATGGCACTTACAACTGCTCCTATGTGCCCAGGAAGCCGGTGAAGCACACTGCCATGGTGTCATGGGGTGGTGTCAGCATCCCCAACAGCCCCTTCCGGGTGAGCCTGGCCGAGAGCTTTAGTTTGGTTCCCCAGAGCCCTTGCTTTGTCTCTACGACTGTCGTTGGTTTTTTCGTTTTGTTTTGGTTTGGTTTTTTGAGACGGTATCTTGCTTTGTAGCTCAGGCTGGCCTTAAACTCACAGCAGTCCTCCTGCCTAAGCCTCCCAAGTGCTGGGATGACAGGAGTGCACCACCACCATGCCTAGCTCAGTCATTGTTTTTTTGATTTTTGGTGCTGGGGGTCAAATTCAGGGCCTCGTGCTTACAAGGCAAGTGCTCTACCACTGAGCTAAATTCCTAACCCCAGTCATTATTGTTTTTGAGACAGGGTCTCACTAAGTTACCTGGAGTGGCCTCAAATTCAGTCCTCCTGCCACAAACCCCTGTGTTGCTGGGGTGACAGGCATGTGCCACCATGCCCGGCTTCTGTACCAATTTTAATGAGATGGAGTTTACATAACATAAAACTTGTCCATTTCAAGTAGTTTCTGTGTTTGCCTAGATTTTTCGTGCTTTTGAGATAGGGTCTTGCTATGTAGTCTAGGCTAGCTCACTCACTATGGAGCCCAGGCTGCCTTCAGACTTGCAGCACATCCTCCTGCCTCAGCCTCCCAAGTGCTGGGACTCATACCTGTGCACCACCACACCCAGGCTAAAGTACCTTTTAGTATAGCCACAAAGTTGTGCAACCATTACCACAATCAGTTTAGGATATTTTCATTGTTCCCACCCTGACTGTCACCTCTCCCAGCCCCTGGCAGCCACTAAGCGACTTCCTTGCTGTGCACAGAGATGGAGTCACAGGTCATGTGGCCTTTTGTGTAGCATGCAGTTGGCTGACGACTGTCCCACACAGGCACAGATACCACAGGGTCCATTCTTTTATTGCATCTGTGAGTGTTTGAATTTGGAGCTGTTGTAAATTGCATCCCTAGGAATATTCAGTACAAGCATTTGTGGGAGCCTTGGGGTTTTGTTTTGTTTTTTCTTTTTGGTTTTTTGAGACAGGGTCTCACTATGTAGTTCAGGCTGGCTTTGAGCTTACTATGTTGCCCAGGCTGGCTTTGAACTTGCACCAGTCCTTCTGCCTCTGCCTCCTGAATGCTGGGATTACAGGCATGTGCAACCACACCCGGCAGAAGGAGGCCCTTGGGTTTTGTTTTTCATGTGGTGTCATAGGTCAGTCTGTCTCTGCTGGAGGAACCAGTGGTGCCCAAGGGCACTGCTCATGCCCGCTCCTGTCTCTGCAGGTAAACGTGGGAGCTGGTAGCCACCCAAACAAGGTCAAGGTGTATGGCCCAGGAGTGGCCAAGACGGGCCTCAAAGCCCACGAGCCCACCTACTTCACCGTGGACTGTACTGAGGCTGGCCAGGGTAAGGCCTACCCAGTGGGAGGGGCAGGAGGGCAGGTAGGCAGGGATCCCCCAAAGTCACAGCCTCTGTTCCTGCTCCCCCCACAGGTGACGTCAGCATTGGGATCAAGTGCGCCCCTGGTGTGGTGGGTCCCACCGAGGCCGACATTGACTTTGACATTATCCGCAATGACAATGACACCTTCACAGTCAAGTATACACCCCGAGGCGCCGGCAGTTACACCATCATGGTCCTCTTTGCCGACCAGGTGGGTGGCACTGCTCCCATCCCCTGGACAGCTGGGTGTTGGGGTGCTGTTCTTACCCCTCTCTTCCATTCACCTGTAGGCCACCCCCACCAGCCCCATCCGCGTCAAGGTGGAGCCCTCCCATGATGCCAGCAAGGTGAAGGCTGAGGGCCCTGGCCTCAGTCGCACCGGTAGGGATGAGGACCCTGGTGGGGGGAAAGCAGGGAGGCCTCAGGCAGAGCCCAGCTGCATGGCCCATTACACCATGGCTCCCACCTCTCCCAGGCGTTGAGCTCGGCAAGCCCACCCACTTCACAGTCAACACCAAAGCTGCCGGCAAAGGCAAGCTGGATGTCCAGTTCTCAGGGCTGGCCAAAGGGGATGCTGTGCGAGATGTGGATGTCATTGACCACCACGATAACACCTACACGGTCAAATATACTCCAGTGCAGCAGGTGCCACCTGCGTCCCCTGGGGCCCCCTGGGTGGGGTTGGGCAGGGGCTGGGGCACAGAGCTGGGGTCTTTGAACCTCTTGCCCGCTCTGCCACTCAGGGTCCAGTCGGCATCAACGTCACTTACGGAGGGGACCCCATCCCCAAGAGCCCCTTTTCTGTGGGGGTGTCTCCAAGCCTGGACCTCAACAAGATCAAGGTGTCAGGTCTAGGAGAGAGTAAGTAGCTGAGGAATCCATTCCTGGCCAGCTCAAGCCTTGCACCGGGAGCTGCCTGAGCCATGTGTTACCTTCTCTTTCCCCTTCATCTTCTCCACAGAAGTGGACATTGGCAAAGACCAGGAGTTCACAGTCAAGTCAAAGGGGGCAGGGGGCCAAGGCAAAGTAGCATCCAAGATCGTGGGCCCCTCTGGTTCGGCGGTGCCCTGCAAGGTGGAGCCAGGCCTGGGGACCGACAACAGCGTGGTGCGCTTTGTGCCCCGAGAGGAGGGCCCCTATGAGGTGGAGGTGACCTATGACGGCATGCCTGTGCCAGGCAGCCCCTTTCCTCTGGAAGCTGTGGCTCCCACCAAGCCTAGCAAGGTAACTGGTTTTGGAGGCCCTAGGGGTAGCAGGTAGCACCCCCATGCTCTCTGACTGATCATAGGGCCCACACTTTCTCACTTTTGTCCTTATGAGTGAGGGGTGGTTGCCTGGGCCTGTTCATGTCCCTGTTTGGGGTGAAGGAGGAGACAAGGGTAGGTTGCAGCAACACAGCCTCAGTGCCTGACCCCCCTCTTCCCAGGTGAAGGCTTTTGGGCCCGGGCTGCAAGGGGGCAGTGCAGGCTCCCCTGCCCGTTTTACCATTGACACCAAGGGCGCGGGCACAGGCGGTCTGGGCCTGACGGTGGAAGGCCCCTGCGAGGCCCAGCTTGAGTGCCTGGACAACGGCGATGGCACCTGCTCCGTGTCCTACCTGCCCACTGAGCCCGGGGACTACAACATCAACATTCTGTTCGCTGATACCCACATCCCTGGCTCACCGTTCAAAGCCCACGTGGTGCCCTGCTTCGATGCGTCCAAGGTCAAGTGTTCAGGCCCTGGGCTGGAGCGGGCCACCGCTGGGGAGGTGGGCCAGTTCCAGGTGGACTGCTCAAGTGCAGGCAGTGCTGAGCTGACCATTGAGATCTGCTCAGAGGCAGGGCTGCCGGCCGAGGTGTACATCCAGGACCATGGCGATGGCACGCACACCATTACCTACATTCCTCTCTGCCCTGGGGCCTACACTGTCACCATCAAGTACGGTGGCCAGCCAGTGCCCAACTTCCCCAGCAAGCTGCAGGTGGAACCTGCCGTGGACACCTCAGGCGTCCAGTGCTATGGGCCTGGGATTGAGGGCCAAGGTGAGGGGCTTACCGGGTGCATGGCAGGAGTATAGGGAGCAGGGTCCTGAGCACCCAGTGTCCTCACCATGTGCCCATCCAGGGGTCTTCCGCGAGGCCACCACAGAGTTCAGCGTGGATGCCCGGGCACTGACACAGACTGGAGGGCCACACGTCAAGGCCCGTGTGGCCAATCCCTCCGGCAACCTGACCGAGACCTATGTGCAAGACCGTGGTGATGGCACATACAAAGTGGAATACACGCCGTATGAGGAGGGTAAGTGCTGGCACCCCGTGTGGGCAGTGGTGGGGGGGCTGGCACCCCAGGCTCCTCCTGACCTGCCTGGCCTGTCCTGCCCCCAGGACTCCACTCTGTGGATGTGACCTATGATGGCAGCCCTGTGCCCAGCAGTCCCTTCCAGGTGCCTGTGACCGAGGGCTGTGACCCCTCCCGCGTGCGTGTCCATGGACCTGGCATCCAAAGTGGCACCACCAACAAACCCAACAAGTTCACCGTGGAGACCAGGTGAAGGAAGTCCCCAGGGAGGCTGGTGGCCAGTGGGCTGGGAGCCCCAAGAATGACTGGCTGTCCATTTGGACCAGGGGAGCCGGCACGGGTGGTCTGGGCCTGGCTGTCGAGGGCCCCTCAGAGGCCAAGATGTCTTGCATGGACAACAAGGATGGCAGCTGCTCAGTGGAGTACATCCCATATGAGGCCGGCACCTATAGCCTGAACATCACCTATGGTGGACACCAAGTGCCAGGTGAGGGCTGTCGCTAGCACAGGACTAGAACTGTGCCCTCATCCCTGCTCTGTCTTACACAACTGCCATCCCTCTGCACCACCCACAGGCAGCCCCTTCAAGGTCCCTGTGCACGACGTGACAGATGCATCCAAGGTCAAGTGCTCCGGGCCTGGCCTGAGCCCAGGCATGGTCCGTGCCAACCTCCCTCAGTCCTTCCAGGTGGACACCAGCAAGGCTGGTGTGGCCCCTCTGCAAGTCAAAGTGCAAGGGCCCAAAGGTGAGTACTCACACCCCCAGGAGAGAGTAGATATCAGACAGGCAGTGTCCCCTCTAGGCAGGGAGGACTAGAGTGGGGGTGGTGTCTGGTGTCTGGGCAACTGGTGGAAGAGCCTCAGGCTACAGCAAAGTGGGTGAAACCTGGAGGGGTCAGACGTGGCGTGAAGGAAGGTGGGTGGGCTAGGGTCCAGAGGGCCTCCAGATGGATGTCTTGTGCTACTAGAGACGAGCAGACAAGGATGCCACGGGGCCTAGACTTGGGGCTGAGCCCTGGTCATCCAGTGGGATGGGGGCGGTGGCCTGGGGACCCAACTGACTGACCGTGTGTCCTGGGGATTGGTCCAGGCCTGGTGGAGCCCGTGGATGTTGTGGACAATGCCGATGGCACCCAGACGGTCAACTATGTGCCCAGCCGAGAAGGACCCTACAGCATCTCGGTGCTGTATGGGGAGGAAGAGGTACCCCGCAGGTGAGACAGGGCCATTGTCCTGGGAGGCAGGCCAGGGGCCCCAGAGTGCCACTTACTTAACCCCAGCCTCACAGTCCCTTCAAGGTCAAGGTACTGCCCACGCATGATGCCAGCAAGGTGAAGGCCAGCGGCCCAGGGCTCAACACCACCGGCGTCCCCGCCAGCCTGCCTGTGGAGTTCACCATCGATGCCAAGGATGCCGGAGAGGGCCTGCTGGCCGTGCAGATCACAGTACGTGTGCTTCTCCAGGCTGCACTGGGGCTCCAGAAGTGTGGAGGGATGTAGGCCATGGGCCAGTCTGGGTCCCTGGGGTCCTTTAGGGACTCCACCAGGAGACCAGGTTGCCGTGAGAACTTTAGGGTGCTGGTGACAGGAATGGTCCAAGACCGCATTTGCTCACCTCTGACTTCAAGCATGTTACCAAAGCCTGGGATGACTTTATTTCCGTGCCTGTAACCACCTCGTGTAGCAGCTCTAAGGACAGGACCCCAAGGCCTTAGGGGAAGCTCCTTGATGCCCCCTGTTGTCACGTCAAGGAAAGCTGGACTCTGCCCACAGGGAAGTAAAGGACAGTACCAGAGGCAGTCTGTCCCTGTAGCAGAGATGCCCCAGCCTGGTGGGCTTGGGCCCAATCCCTTCCCATCCCCATGCTCTGCTGCATAGGACCCCGAAGGCAAGCCCAAGAAGACACACATTCAGGATAACCACGATGGCACATACACGGTGGCCTACGTGCCAGATGTGACAGGCCGCTACACCATCCTCATCAAGTATGGTGGCGATGAGATCCCCTTCTCCCCATACCGAGTCCGGGCCGTGCCCACCGGTGATGCTAGCAAGTGCACGGTCACAGGTGAGCCAGCCTGCCAGCGGCCACCGTGGCGCTGGGCACGGGGCTTGGGTATGCCTGTGTGCAAGGGCTCGCTGCTTGGGCGGCGTGTGGGAGTGGGGGCCGCCCCCTGAGTGACTCACCTGACCTTTCTCCTTGCTCTCTGCCCTCTCACCTCAGTGTCAATCGGAGGTCACGGGCTAGGTAAGCTGCTTGCTGGGGCCACTCCCGATGCCCCTGCCCAGAGGGGCAACGTCCTTTCCTCCTCATTGCTACCACCCAGGACAGCTCCGGCTGCAGCTCTAGGCAGGGACTGAGCGGGGGAGGCTGTGTCACACAAGGCCATGGGCTGGAGGGTTGGGGCCCAGTGAGGCTTCCAGAGTTGAGCGCACTTCGTTCATTCCCCTTGCCGGGCCTCCATTCCCCATCCAGAACTCGGGTTGCAGCTGAGAGCTTTGGGGTGAGGTGCACCCTGCCAGGGACCTTGGGGTCTGGGGATCTTGACACGGGGGACAGGCAGCTCAGTGGGAGTCTCTGGCCCTGGTCAGATCCACAGACCTCTGTCCCCACTTCCCAGGGGACTGTGCGTCCCGGGCTGGGGCAGTGCATGAGTGGGTGGGGCTGGCTGGTAGTGCAGAAGCGCCAGTGACTGCTTGGGTGGCCAGCATGGCAGGGCCCGGCCCAGCCTCTGAGCCCCAAAGTGCGCTCTAGCCCTCTTCCTCCCCCACCCTCCAGCAGTGACGTTATTCAGGCAGTCCCCACCGGGCACAGAGTTTCTGCCCTGGCCAGGGATGCCCCAGGGTGCCAGTGTGCAGCAACAGCCATTCAGGGGCCTCTAGTGGCTGCAGGCCTGGCACTTGGGCTGGTAGCTAGGGAGTGTAGAGCGGGCCATTGGATCTGTGTGCAGGCCAGGGGCACAGGGGAGGCCAGGGATTGGGAGGACTCAATGCCAAGGTCTTGGGGACAGGCGGAAAGGGGCAGACTCACAGTGGCCTCAGTTTCTCCAGCCACTGTATGTGGAATGTGGGGCAGCCTGGGGCCTTGGGATGTTTTCAGGCCAGCCATAGGGTCAGCTTGGGCCAGGTCTGTGGCCATGGGCCTTCGGGTGGGAGCCTGATGAATGTTCGGACCTTGAGGATGGTGTGGTTAAGGCCCGCTGCCAGGCTGGGGGCCAGGTGGGGAAATGGGACATCAGGATGGGGCCTGGTCGCTAGGTAGACAGTGTGGGTAGTGTGGGCAGCAGGCGGCAGATCTAGAGCTAGGTGAGCCCTCAGCTGAGGGATACTGGGGACAGGCAGGCTGGCCAGGGACCCCTTGAACTGGCTCCAGTGGGGTGGCTACTTCTGGCTGCTTTCTGGCAGAGGCCAGCTGCAGGGCATTCTCGCTGCCAGGCCTCACAGCCCACAGCCCCTCTGAGCCTCCACAGCTGAACCCAGGTTATAACGTCACTGTCCCCCCTTCCTCGGGCACTCTGGGGTCCTAGAGGCTGCTGGGTTGCTCTCCCTTGCAACCCCGCGCAGTGGCTGCAGTGTGGGCTTCCCTCCCTGCCTGCCTGTTGCTGCCCCGCTCTGCCAAGCTGCTGTGCTGTGCTGCTCCCCCGGTGCTAACCTACCTCCTGCTCCCCTCCCACCTGCGCTGTGCTACGCCAAGTCCCCGGTTGAGTGCACCTTCTCAGTGGTCAGGAAACTCCAGTTGCACCTTTGGGCCTGGGGGGAGGGAGGCAAGTGTCACGTCCCCCACATTGCAGCAGGACTCTGCCTCACCGCGTCCACACGCAGCAGCAGGGCCGGGGGCCAGGCCGTGGTGCTGGCTGAGGCTGAGTTGGCAGGGGAGGTGGCAGTAGATGCTCATGATGAGATGGCCCTTCCTTTCCCTCCCAGGGACCTCCCATGCAGGGCTGGAGGTGGCCAGGAGAGTTTTTCCTGCCTTCTGAGAAACCACTCGCCATACAGCTTGGGGGATAGGGAGGGCCAAGGGGCCTGGCTGTGCTTAATGATCGTAGTAAGAAGCCTAGATGGATGGGAGCAGCCCGTGTGCCAGGCTCACCCGCTGGCCCCCCTCTGGGGACCTACCCTGCCCTCCCAGGTGCTGGCATCGGCCCCACCATCCAGATCGGGGAGGAGACGGTGATCACAGTGGACACTAAGGCAGCAGGCAAGGGCAAGGTGACCTGCACTGTGTGCACACCAGACGGCTCAGAGGTAGACGTGGACGTGGTGGAGAATGAGGACGGCACCTTTGACATCTTCTACACCGCCCCCCAGCCAGGCAAATACATCATCTGCGTGCGCTTTGGGGGCGAGCATGTGCCCAACAGTCCCTTCCAAGTGACGGTAAGGAGGTCTTGGGGACAGCTGGGCAGGGGGTCCAGCAGGCCCTGGCCTATCCCTCCCAGGCCTCTCTATGACAAGATTGTCTGGTTTGTGCTTTTCCCTGCAGGCTCTGGCTGGGGACCAGCCCACGGCACAGCCCTCTTTGCAGCCTCAGCAGCTGGCTCCACAGTACACCTACCCTCCAGGTGGCCAGCAGACCTGGGTAAGAGGCTGTGACCGGCTGAGTGTCCTTGGAGGCCCTGCCCTATGAGTACCGAGGGACCCTAGCTCCTCCCCAGCCCTTCACCCAGGTTCGCTCTCCACTGCAGGCCCCAGAGAGGCCCCTGGTGGGTGTCAATGGGCTGGATGTGACCAGCCTGAGGCCCTTTGACCTGGTCATCCCCTTCACCATCAAGAAGGGCGAGATCACTGGTGAGTGGGCTGGGTGGGAAGGAGTACCAAGGCGAGGCTGTCCCTGGGGCTGCCCTGACTCCAGACCTACTGCCCTGCAGGGGAGGTCCGGATGCCCTCAGGCAAGGTGGCACAGCCCTCCATCACTGACAACAAGGATGGCACTGTGACTGTGCGCTATGCGCCCAGCGAGGCTGGCCTACACGAGATGGACATCCGCTATGACAACATGCACATCCCAGGTAGGCCACACCATGCCTCCATGTCCCAGAGAGATGATAAGGGACACGAGGCTGACATTCCATGTGGCTCCTATTACCACCTCAGGGAGCCCCCTGCAGTTCTATGTGGATTACGTCAACTGTGGCCATGTCACTGCCTACGGGCCTGGCCTCACCCACGGAGTGGTCAACAAGCCTGCCACCTTCACTGTCAACACCAAGGATGCAGGAGAAGGTGAGTGGCACTCCTGGGCCTGAGGTGTCCCTGCCGAGGGCAGGTCCTGGAAGGGCTGCCCCATCAGAGGTGTGTCCCTGGGCACTGGTCCCACCCTCACTGGTGACTGTCCCCAGGGGGCTTGTCGCTGGCCATCGAGGGGCCTTCCAAAGCAGAAATCAGCTGCACTGACAACCAGGACGGGACCTGTAGCGTGTCATACCTGCCTGTGCTGCCTGGTGACTATAGCATCTTGGTCAAGTACAACGAGCAGCACATCCCAGGAAGCCCCTTCACTGCCAGGGTGACAGGTGGGTGGAGCCAGAAGTGGTGATAGAAGCAGGGAAGGGTGGGCCTAGTCTCCTACAGCTGGACACACCCTGATGGACACCTCCCACACCAGGTGACGACTCTATGCGCATGTCCCACCTGAAGGTGGGCTCTGCTGCCGACATCCCCATCAATATCTCAGAGACCGACCTCAGCCTGCTGACAGCCACTGTGGTGCCCCCCTCTGGCCGGGAGGAGCCCTGTCTACTGAAGCGGCTGCGCAATGGCCATGTGGGTAAGATGCCATGGGCTGAGGGGGGCCCATGGTGGGGGCACTGGGGGCTGTACCTTCTCAGCTAATGGCAATGTCCTGTGGCCAGGGATTTCCTTCGTACCCAAGGAAACGGGAGAGCACCTGGTACATGTGAAGAAGAATGGCCAGCACGTAGCCAGCAGCCCCATCCCTGTAGTGATCAGCCAGTCGGAGATTGGGGATGCCAGCCGTGTGCGGGTCTCAGGTCAGGGCCTCCACGAGGGCCACACCTTTGAGCCCGCAGAGTTCATCATTGACACCCGAGATGCAGGTAGGTGGCAGCAGCCTGCCAGCTGGGGTAGCACTGCTGTGCTTGGCGCCCTGGCTCAGTCGTCCATCCCACAGGCTATGGTGGGCTCAGCCTGTCCATCGAGGGCCCCAGCAAGGTGGACATCAACACAGAGGACCTGGAAGACGGCACGTGCAGGGTCTCCTACTGCCCCACAGAGCCTGGCAACTACATCATCAACATCAAGTTTGCCGACCAGCATGTGCCTGGTGAGCGCAGTGGCCCCACAGCCCCTCCCACCCATGTGGATGGCAACGCCATCCCCCACATCCTGGGCCACACATCTACAGCCCGTAACCTGGCTGGGGCATGGGTACCTTTCTTCTCTGCAGGCAGCCCCTTCTCCGTGAAAGTGACAGGTGAGGGCCGTGTGAAGGAGAGCATCACACGCAGACGGCGAGCCCCATCAGTGGTCAACGTTGGCAGTCACTGTGACCTCAGTCTGAAGATCCCTGGTAGGGGTTTGAAGAGCCTGGGAGGTGTGGTGGGGTGGGGCCCAGGGCTCCCACTCACCTGGCCACACCCACGTGCAGAAATCAGCATCCAGGACATGACAGCCCAGGTGACCAGCCCATCGGGCAAGACCCATGAGGCAGAGATCGTGGAGGGGGAGAACCACACGTACTGCATCCGCTTCGTGCCTGCTGAGATGGGCATGCACACGGTCAGCGTGAAGTACAAGAGCCAACATGTACCTGGGAGCCCCTTCCAGTTCACCGTGGGGCCTCTGGGGGAAGGTGGAGCCCACAAGGTCCGCGCAGGGGGGCCTGGCCTGGAGAGGGCTGAAGCCGGAGTGCCAGGTAGGGGACCTTGTGCCCAAGCCTCTGTGTCTGAGGGAATGGGGTCAGGAGAAGGCAGCAGCCACAGTGTTCTTGGCTGTGCTTCGAGGGGTTGCCCAAGGAGGCCACTGGCCCTCCATGAGGGAGGGACCAGCCCTCCATGAGGACACTCTGTTCCCCCACAGCGGAATTCAGCATCTGGACCCGAGAAGCTGGTGCTGGAGGCCTGGCGATTGCTGTCGAGGGCCCCAGCAAGGCTGAGATCTCTTTCGAGGACCGCAAGGATGGCTCCTGTGGTGTGGCCTATGTGGTCCAGGAGCCAGGTACTGGGGCTGGGGCTGGCTGGGGCTGGAGGAGGTGGGGCCCAAGTGCCAGTGGTGGCCCAGGGCCATTGTTGCTGTCTGTGGGGGGAGGCAGGAAGCCCAGAGGCTGATGGGCAGGGCTTTGGGGCTTCCATACACACACTTAGCCCAACTTCCTGTTCTCTCCTGCCCAGGTGACTATGAGGTCTCAGTCAAGTTCAACGAGGAGCACATCCCTGACAGCCCCTTTGTGGTGCCTGTGGCCTCTCCGTCTGGCGATGCCCGCCGCCTAACTGTTTCTAGTCTTCAGGTGAGGCACTGAGAGAAACTGCCCACCTGGGGCTCCTGGGCCCGGCCAGACCAGAGCCACCGGAGCATGGGCCTTGGCTCCAGGCTGAGTGCCCTGCCTGGGACAGCTCTGGGAACCAGGCTTCTGCTCTGGCCGGGCGTAGCCCACGCTTGGGGTCGGCAGGAAGTGCCCTGCTAGCCGTGTGGAGTTTTTCTCGTGTCTCAGGTCTAAAGGCTTTGAACAGAAGCCTGTGCCCCTTGAGCACCAGGGCTGAGGTTTAAAGAGGGACAGCCTGCCAGGGCTGGGTGCTGCCACCTGGGTGTGTGTGACTGCAGGGCATGCATGTGCGGGCAGGGACCGGGGTGTGCCTGTGGCTTGCTGCCCTCACGGATCAGTGGCTCTCCCTCTTTAAACCAAGTGGGATGCCAGATGGGTAAGTGCGACCCCACGGCCTCTGCTTTGGGGGCCCAGTGCCCCTGCCTTGCTGGCCCGGCCACTCCATCTAACCACATCTGCTGTGCTTCCAGGAGTCAGGGCTAAAGGTCAACCAGCCAGCCTCTTTTGCAGTCAGCCTGAATGGGGCCAAGGGGGCGATTGATGCCAAGGTACACAGCCCCTCAGGAGCCCTGGAGGAGTGCTATGTCACAGAGATTGACCAAGGTGAGGCCCTGTCCCTGCCCAGCCATCTGCCCTGGCCCCGCCCAGGTGGCTGGAAGCGGGCTGAGAATGCGAAAGGAAGGTACAGATCCCGGCCCCTCTGCTGAGACACCCTACACTGGCCGGTAGCCCAGCCCTCAGGATTCGGCTTCTGCAGGCTCCCAAGAGAGACCCAAAGTCTAGGCATGGGACTGCCTGGCCCTGTGGCCAGAGGAGTGGCATTTACCTTAGCCTTAGTTCTTCTGGTGTCCCAACCCTGGGCTGCCTCTCCTGAGCTGCATGACCTGAAGTGAGTCCCTGCCAGTCTCTGGGTCCCCTTAAAGCCTGGGGGATGGAGCCCTCCCAGGAACCTGCTAAGGTGGGCATGTTGCCTGTAGAGGACTGCAGTGTCCTCTTGCCCCAGCTGGGCTGTGGGCATCTCAGGTGCCACCTTCAGACCTCAGGAGGTCTGTGCTGCTGGCCGGAAGTAGCTGGAGGACATGGGGGCCAGGACTTGGGCTGTCCCTTGTGCATGCCACTTGCTGCGTACAGACAGGGCCCCAGGCCTACAGTGTGTCCTTGTGCTCCTCAGACAAGTATGCTGTCCGCTTCATCCCCCGAGAGAATGGCATCTATCTGATTGATGTCAAGTTCAATGGCACCCACATCCCTGGAAGCCCCTTTAAGATCCGAGTTGGGGAGCCTGGACATGGAGGGGACCCAGGCTTGGTATCTGCCTATGGAGCAGGCTTGGAAGGTGGTATCACAGGTAGGTCTGTGGGTGCAGTGTCCCATGTGGCCACAGGAGGTATGTGGAGGTGACAAGCCTGTGTGGGTTGGCTGGCAAGACCGACCCCCAACCTCCCATGCCTCCAGGGAGCCCAGCTGAGTTTATCGTGAACACAAGCAATGCAGGAGCCGGCGCCCTCTCTGTGACCATCGATGGCCCCTCCAAGGTGAAGATGGAATGCCAGGAGTGCCCCGAGGGCTACCGCGTCACCTACACCCCCATGGCACCCGGTAGCTACCTCATCTCCATCAAGTATGGCGGCCCCTACCATATTGGGGGCAGTCCCTTCAAGGCCAAGGTCACAGGTGAGCATAGCGATAGGTTCTAGGCCCACACAGCACTTGGCACTCTGGCTGCCACTCAGTGCCACCGGCTCTGCCCGTAGGTCCCCGTCTGGTCAGCAACCACAGCCTCCATGAGACGTCATCAGTGTTTGTGGACTCTCTGACCAAGGCTGCCGGGGGCCCCCAGCAGGGAGCCCTGGGTCCAAGCCCTGCCGATGCTAGCAAGGTGGTGGCCAAGGGCCTGGGGCTGAGCAAAGCCTATGTGGGCCAGAAAAGCAGCTTCACAGTGGACTGCAGCAAAGCAGGTAGGCTGCAAGATGTCCAGCACCCCACAGAAACTGCCTCTAGGGTGTGGCTGTCATTCAGAGCTACCTCCTCTGTACGTCTCACTGCCTGCTCTGCTCCTCATGAAAATGCCTTGAAGTCAGGTGTGGTGGTGCATGCCTGTTATCCCAGTACTCGGGAGGCTGAGGCAGGAGGATCACCCTGAGTTCCAGGTCAGCCTGAACTACATAGTGAGTTCAAGGCCAGCCTGAACCATATAATAAAACCATGTCTCAAAAAACAAAAAAGAAAATGCCCCAGAGGAGCTGGCCTGGGGAGGGGGGGCCAGCTCTACAGGAAAGGATTGGGGGGCTTACCCTCACTGAGGCCCTGCCCACCTCAGGCAACAACATGCTGCTGGTGGGGGTGCATGGCCCCAGGACACCCTGCGAGGAGATCCTGGTGAAGCACGTGGGCAGCCGCCTCTACAGTGTCTCCTACCTGCTCAAGGACAAAGGAGAGTACACACTGGTGGTCAAGTGGGGTGATGAGCACATCCCGGGCAGCCCCTACCGCGTCTTGGTACCCTGAGCCAGCAGTGCCCATGACAAGAAGTGTCCCCATACCTGCCCTGCTTCCCAAGCAGCCCCCTTCCCACTCCCTGTCACTGCAGTTGCCCTGCCCCTGCGCTGTGCTCACCTGCCGCCCCGGCCAGCCTTGAGCCTCTTGGCTTTCGCTTGGGCAGAGGGAGCCCTTCAGTGGCGCCGCCTGTCTGCTTGGTCCTGGGAGGGGCTAGGGTGGTCATCCTGTGCGTGACCACCTGCTAGTTCCCCTTCTTGGCCAAGAGGAATAAAATTTTGCTTCTGTTCTCCTGTGAGTGGCTGTGGCTTCTGTGGGGATGGGGTCAAGGGCCCTAGCAGGGCAGGGGTGAGGGTACCTCCTTTCCCCATCCTGAGCCCCAGAAAGCCCCGTCTGTACACTCCAGGCCTCGATCCAAGAAAAGGCCGCTGCAGGAGACACCTATCACCCTAGCACCAAGAGTTTGAGGCCAGTCTGAATTGCATAGTGAGGCTCTCTCCAAAAATTAAAAAAAAAAAAAAAAGCCAGGATTCCAGGCAGCAGGGCCCAAAATGGCCCCTTGGTGGAGATGACCAGATCAGCAGGCCTCTCCAAGGCCCCTTGAGCACACTGCCAACCCTCTGAAAAGAGAATTGGCCTGAGGCTGAGGTCCCCTGCCCCAGCAGGAGAGTCCTTTGGGGACCAGGTGGCAACAGGTGGTTGTCTCCAACGCCCACTTTTGGGGAAGCAGTGTAATGGCTCCAAGTGACTGTGATGGTTCTACTCTTGGCTTCCTCTTCCACGAGGATGACAGGCCTGTCCCAGCCTTTTGTCTGGTACCCTTTCCTCATCACCTACCTGGGCTCCCATGTCAACCTGGTATCTCCTACTCTGAGTGTCACCCCGAAAGAAACACACATCAATTCCTGGCTTCCAGGGAGGCCTCTGCAAGCAGCCTCCACCCTCACCCTCTACCCTGCACAGGCGAGCCCAGCCCACCTGGTGCCGCTGCCACCTTTCACAGTGACCACGGGACGTTGGCCCAAGACACAGAAGAGCAGATATCCATGCCAGATGCCCCAGAGGGTTTTCACCCCACTTCCCTGCCATAGGGTGGGAAGCAGGAACAGTAGGGGCAGCCACAGCTCTGGAAATCTTCACCTTCATTTTCACCAGGCCCAAAGGATCATGGTGCAAGGGGCAGTCAGGAGAGAGCTACTCCTAAACTCCAGCAGTGTACTGTGGCACCCACATGCTGGCAGTCTCCACAGCTACCCAGCGGAGGGGTTCCATGCCACTGGCTGCATGGGTGACCCCTGAGGTGTGGATTTCCCCCTGGTGCTCAGCGTAACCAGGGCCTGCACCTGGGGCTCGATCCTCTCGGCTCCAGGACTGAGAGCCTGCCACCCTACCACAGTACACGGCCCAGCCTGGCGTCGGCTGCCAACTTGGAGAGCAGTGGGGTCTAGGAGGCAGTGGCATGGCCTTGGGGCGCCCTCAGCTGGTCTGCTGCTCCCCAGCACTGGCGCTGGGGAAGCCTCCCTCCCCGCACAGCGTCTGGGACAGCAGGGGGTCGGGAGGGGACCGGGAGCCAGCTCAGTCTCCTTCCTGTCCCACCACGGGGCACCTGGGAGAGACCCTGAGCCAGA
>PVJO010029268.1:0-17047 GCA_004026905.1 Hystrix cristata | reverse complement strand
GGAAAGATTCAGTCAGCCTAGTCAGCTCCATGATCGTAACACTTGAAAAATGCACACTTGAAAAATCCATTCTTGAAAACCTTTCCCAGTCAGAATTCAGAGGCTGACGTTTCAGCGTGTGTGTCTGTCACCACAGCCGGAATGCCACATGTTTCAGAAGGCATTTCAGCTGGTCAGCTGTTAGATATTCCCACGAGCGGCCAACCGGCAGACAAGAAGGGCAGATTTCCACACTGGGGACCTCTAAGTCATCTCACAAGATGGAATCAAAGTAAAGACAGGTGCCGGAGCCAGACCTCATGCCCCTTATGTGAAGCTGTCGCAAAGCCTAGGAAAGTTTGAAATGGATGGCATCTGCGGGGCCATCCTGTCCTAGGAGGAAGGAGGAACGGGTAGAAAGAGGATTCCGAGCTAGCAAGCAATGCTGAGGAAGGGCCAACACCGGACGGTATGCTTGAACCTGTGGTTTGTGCCTGGCTGCGGCCACTCCCCCGTTTTCTGGGGACGGTGTCTCAGTGTGGGAACCACTGACACAAATTCTATATGCTGACCTGAAGCTAATGCTTGCTCCACTACTTCATACTGGCACTGTTCAAGGACACCTGTGCCATTCTGGATAAAAACTGGTAGCTAGTCCGTGGCAGGATTTTTATACATGTTTCTCTCAAATGCATCGCGACATCCAAAGATGGAAAATGAAACTTAATTTCTCTAACCCTCCAGGAAAGTTGTGTGTTTTCTCCCTTAGTAGTCCTGTGGGGCTTGTTCAACTAAGGAATCATATACTGGAGTAAGGGGAACACTGTCATGAATTACACTGGAGAAGTAAAAAGGTGGGTATGTGCCCATTATTCAACGTTGATCCTCCAGCTGGCCCCAGCAATGACTATGTGATTCGTATGTGATAAAAAAAGTTAATGACACTAATAGTTTTCAAAAATAATTCTCTAAAGGACATATCTGCTGCAGAATTGTTTATAAGAGCCAAAGATTGTAATCAATCTAAATATCCATCTAGAGGGGACTGATTATGTACATTTGGTGCACTCATGACAAAGATGTTATGTGGCCATTACAGAGAGTAAATTAAGCACTGTATTAAAGCAACATCATCGCCAAGAAATAATAAGTGAATAAAAAAACAAGGCGCAAAGAGTGGGTAAACAGTTTAAATTACAGAAAAGGACATCTTCACATGTATGTGATGGACACCACCTTTCACTGGATGCTTTAGAGGAGAATAAACAGCTTTTAAGACAGATTTTATGGAAAGTTTAATTTAACTAAATATCTATAGCGTATTAAACATGTTTTTACTGTGTTCATGAATTACCTGTCTAAAATATACATTTAGCTAATTAAAAAAAATCAATAAAGCGGCTGTTTATAAAGCACAGAACCGTTCTTGGAAACAGCACCTGAACTGTATCCTCCTTTTAAGACACGAGGCAGCACCAAGAGGCATTTTCCCCTACCACAGTGAGGCTCAGAGCTCTAAGGCTGCCAGAAAGCCCACTTCTATCCAACTGTATCCTGTCTCAAGAGACTTGAGGACACGTGTAGGAGGAAGGCGTTGCCCAAACTCCGACTCATTCAGTTTCTACCATTCATAAAGGAGTAAAGAGGAAGTCGACCGCCAGTTTTCCCTCTCAAATTTAAGTAAATGGGTGGCAGACACATCAAACGCTACCTGCACTCATGCACTTGATTGTCCACTAGGGAGTCATGGACCAGGGACTGGTACAGATGGAGGGCAGCAGCTCCGCAGGCTCCAGAGTGGGAGTGACCTCGGGGGCACAAGACAATGCATTGTAATATGTATAAAGGAACTTCTATTCACGATTACTTTCATTCCACAAGTAAGCCTAACACGTTTGCAGATTAAGATGCACATTGTAAATACATATGCACATAAGAAGGGTGCATTCAGAAAAGTTTTGCTAATGAGCGCGCATTGTAAAAATATTTTGAAGACCGAGGTTCTCTGTCTCAGGCTATTCTGTCAACTGAAAACTATTTTATACAATAATTCTAGAGACGTACAAAGTATAGTGGCAATTATATACATCAACTTTAAAGCTAGACGGACCTGTGTCTAAATCCAAGGTCTACTTTTCTTAGTTGTGTCACTTGAAAAGTGTTTTTCCCCTCTGCCTGCTTCTTTACTTGTAACAAGGTGATAATAAGAGTATGTACCCCAGAGGTCATGGGATGGTAACAATAACATGGGGTACACTCTGAGCAGCAGGGAGCTTGTGGAATGGCTCCCAATAATTTCTACCTCCCAGGACTCAAACCCCTGAGTCACCCAGCCCCCCTGAGCAGGCACAGAGACTTACATCCAATGAAACCTTGGGCTAAAGTGACAAGATGTCTGTCACATCTTTAGTTACAAGAGACTCTAATTTCTCTCTCGCTCACATCTTGTCTCACTCTTCTTGCAGACTTGCCCTGAGTGAGAGGACACCCTGTCAGGTGTTGAGCAGGGACTGGACAATGGCCAGGGAGGGACTGAGACCAGCAGCGCCATGACCCCGAGGAACCGAATGAGGCCAACGATTCTGAAAGCAAGCATGGAAGTGAGTCCTTCCTCAGCCGAGCTGTCCAAGGAGACTACAACCTCAGCTGACATTTTCCTTGTGCCCTTGAGAAATCGTGAGACAGAGAACACAGCTTAGCTGCTCAAAGAAGCCTGCATACAGCAGTGAGGAAGTAACTATCATTCTCTTACATGGCTGTATTCTAGGTACCGTGCTACACAGTCATGGCATATAAAAGTTTAGTACCTGCTGATAGGACACTGTACAGCAGATGCAGGCTTACGCTCTTATCCTGCATACAGGGTGGCTATCACTGGGTGCAAAATATTTTTTCCTTTTCAATAAAATTTATTTTGAATTGACAAATGAAAAGAGTATATATTTGTCATGTATAGTATGCTGTTTTGGAATATGTATACATTTTGGAATGGCTTAATAAAGCTAATTAACATATGCATCGTCCTACACACTTGTAATTTGTGGAGTGAGAACGCTTAAAATTTATTGCTAGTGATTTTCCAAATAAAATGCATTGTTAAATATAATCATTGTGTTGTACAATAGATCTCTTGCACTTAGTCTTTCTTCCAGCTGAACCTTTTGTCCTCTGACCAACATCCCCTCCAGCTCCTACATCTGCAGACCCTGGTGAGTATACTCCACTTCTGTGAGCGTACCATTGTAGTTCCCACATATAAGTGAGTTCATACAGTATTATATTTCAGCTTCCGGCTTATTGCACTTAACATAATGTCCTTATAAATGACTAGATTTTTTTAAGGGTCAAATAGTATTCCGTCACACACACACACACATATGCAGCATGCACGCACGCACACACACACACACATATACATACACTGTTTTCTGTGTCCATTTATCTGTTGGTGGACAGCTAGGTTGATTCCATACCTTGATTATTGTGAATAATGCTTCAGTGAACATGGAAGTGCAGATGTTCCTGACACCTGGACACGTTTCCTTTGCATATGCACCTAGGAAGGGGATTACTGGATTATGCAGTAGGTCTATTTTTTATTTTTTGAGGAACTTCGCTAATGTTTTCCATAATGGCTCTACTAATTACCTCCCCACCAACAGTGTTCAAGAGTTTTTACATCCTTGCCAACACTGATCTTCTTTATTTTGGTAATCATTCTAATATGTGGGGTGATATTATGTTGTGGTTTTAATTTGCATTTCTAGCCCTAGCATCTCTCTTAACATAGAGCTCTAGAAAAGCTATCAACTGCTCAGATGAAATTTAATTACCACCTACAATCTAATCAGTAAGTCTTATCTCTTCATTCATCTCCATATGTCATATTTTTAGCAAGATGCCAGTGCTTTCTTTTATGGTAGAGATATGAACATAACTTAGTAGGACAAAGCTGTGAATATACATAAAATAAAAGTGGCGGATACCCTACGTTATCCTGAGAATAGACTGTGTTCTAGGAAAGAGTCAGCAGGAGCCTCAGAGTGGTGGACACCTGAAGAGAACAGAGGGCCACCCAGAAGAGAGACTGGCAGCACCCAGGTTGGGTTTGTCCCATTCCTCAGTTTTACTATGATTTGGCCATTTTGAATAACACAAAGAAAGGGAAACTGTTATAAAAGCTCTGAAGTTTTCTAAAGAGTAAATAATTGTTTTCAAATAGAAAATATTCCTTTCAAATCCATATAAAAATCTTTCTTTGCCTAATTCAGTAATGGTGGGAGCTACTGAAACAAGACATTTTTATTCACTATTTCTCTTTTTTGCAACATGCTTCATTTTGCCAGATAAAGCACAGAGAAATTGTGGACATAAGAAGAAATCAGAAGGAATGACCCCAAGGAATTGTCCTTTACCATCTGTAACATGCTGACCAAATATCCAATGATCCTGAGAAAGAATATATATTCTGGCTCTCAGGTCAGTCTCAGGCTGGTGCCGAGCTTGTCAGGAGCTACCAGGCGACACTGATGCTGTTATCTACAGACCTCACCTTGAATTGCGAACATCCATCTCTCTTCCTGCTTGGGGCTGTAAGAAAGATTTCAAGAATGCTCCAGGAGGCCCTGAACAGCCCGTCTGCGATGTGTACAGGAGTGAGGGAGTTAGGAAGTTTAAAAATCACTCTAAATGGTCTGGGAAGGATAATTTTAAAACCTTAGATGAAACCCCAATTTATAGATAGGAAGTATCTTTTGAAACAGAAAAGGCAAACAAATACCTTTTATGGAAAGAGGACACTCTTACTTTTCCACTGTGCTTTATAACAAAACAAGCTGGCGCAACATGACAGAATCTGTCCATGGATGGGTTAAAGTTGACAGAATTTAGAATAAAGTCACATTTCTGTGTATAGCCTGACTTTGATTTTCATAATCTCGCAGGGCCTTGTGTTGTTTAGAAAAGGAAGTAAAATTTTAAAATAAAAAAGACAAAAAAGCCACTGAAGATTGGTTAAGAAGATAGGAATCTTCAGAAACTCCACTCTTAGGAACTACCAAATCCTATTCTTTCATGAAAAATGTTCTATATAATTCATTCACTTCTTTTGAAACCCCTCCAAACATATATACACTGTAATGTAAATATGCTAGGCACTCACTACTGATCAGCAAAAACAACCACCAGAAACAGAACTTGCTCCTGCCCACAGTGAGTTTATACTCTGCATAAAGGCCAGATCGACAGTATTTTATGGAAGCAAAGAAACATACATACTGGCTGCCTGTGCTAACAGCAGATCCCTGATTTTGCTGGTATACTACGTCCCCATGTTCTTCCTCCTGACCTTTAACCTTTCCTTTCTGGAGGAGCCCAAGTCCTCACAGGCAGATCCAGGGCACCCAGAAGGGCCTGTCCTCTGCCTGTCCACAGGCAAGCGGCCAGCGTCGTCATTTCAGCTCTTGACGGTGCTCCTGCATACACACTGTCTGACCCTTGCTGACCTTGTGAACGACCTTCCAAAAACCAACCAAAGACTTAACCATATGTGTGTAGAAAGACCTCTGTGCACAAGAATGTTTCGACAGAATTTAAAATAGTAATAATACACCTACAAATGACAAATATCCTTTAGTAGGGGATTGAGTAAATGAATTAGTATTCATTCCCGAGATGCAGTATTAATCAACAGTGAAAAATAATGAGTACACACACTGCAGTGGAAGGCAGGTACTACTGAGCTTAGAAAGCGGGTTATGAAATAGTTTGTACAAAAGAAACCTCTTTGGGTAGAACTCCTTGTCAGTATGGGTTTCTGTGTTTACACAAATCTGTTACACATAGATACACACATGCACTTTTAGATATAATTTGTGTTTTGCTTTGTTTTTTTGGTGCCGGGGACTGAACTCGGGTCCTTGCGCTTGCTAGGCAAGCACTCTAATCACTGAGCTAAATCCCCAGTCCTAGATATAATTTGTGATGTAATTCCAGGAGGAGTTCTACCTATATACACATGTGTTTGCTGTGTTCCAGTCATCATTGACACTAAGTGATGAATTTAAATTGAAGAATATAAAAGTTTAACACTGTACTTTCTCCAGGTAGCTATTCATAAATATAGCTGAGAACTTCAAGGCCCAATTCAGGGACTGTTGTGGATATCTGAGTCAGGGCAGTAAGACAGATTTAGGGGCAGGAAACTCTTTTTGCACAAATTAGATCACTTCCTGTAATTATCAAAATACATATCCAGTTCACAGATGACTTTTAAAACTGAGTGGAGACATCATGAGGAAATTTTATCTTTCTTTGGCTGCACAAAGAAACTGCCTTATCTAGTTGCAAGGGGTTCAGTCAATGTACAGAAGAATAAATTTGAGAGTCATTTTAATGGAATGAACTCCTACAGGTAATTTTCTGGCATCGACTCAAATTCTTTAGCTAAAAGAACCAATATTTAACTTTTCTTTTCCTGTTGACTTCTTTTTAGACAGGTGGAAGGTTTTATTAAGCACTCAGTATCTGTAGAGTTGTGCAAGTCTTTGTGAAGATACCATACAAATTAGAAAGTCAAATTAGCAATGCATATTTAATGCCGCTTTGTAGTTTCTTTTAAAAGTTGGTTGCAGTGTTTACTCTTTGAGGAGGAGTTTATAATTATGCAAATTGGAGAAACAGTCTGCATATGGTATAATGATAATGCCTTGGGTTTTATATCCAGAGTCAACGTATTTCTCTGTACAGTATTTCCTTAATTTTACCCATGACTTGAGGGGCGCTTAGCCAGGGCTGGGAGCCTACTTTTTCAGCAGTGATGGAGCGCACGAGATTTTGGAACTTGGGTACCTACACGAGCTGCATTTTAGAGGAAGCCCTGCTGAGATTTGCATAATATCACTGGGTAGCATACACTATTGATTATCTTCACAATAAATATTCACCCTTTTTTCCTTTCTAACAAGTCCAATTTTGTCCACACAGTCACTTTCCCCTATGCAACCATGCGCTTCAGGAAATGTAGGTCCCATCCCCAACCCTTGGGAAAGGTTAGTGATTGGTGTACTCAGGGTAGATTAGGGTAATTTGTCGCCAGAGTATGTGACACATTTTGGCAAATATACATGATGAGCTGTTTGCTGAGGGACTTTCTGAAAAGGTGGATAAAAAGAGAGATATAAAAGAGCTATCCTTCCAAAGACGTCAGAATTTGAGTCTTGGTGACATTACTGATCTACTCCGGAAGCATCCATAGCGCTGTTTGTTATGAGTTTCTGTTTCTTGTAGCCAAGAACACATCTTAAGTGATATGTACCTTGACAGTTTCTATATCGCATCGGAGCATACATGCACATATTATACCTAATACATACATACACTATATATAATATATAAATACTGTAATAAAGGAAAATTAAGCCAGACATTTGCATTGGCATGTTATTTACCAGTGAAGTCAGTGGACATTTGCTTAAACAGATTGCAGGAAGGAATTATAGTTTACTATCTTGGCATTGGTGGGGCGTCCACATCCTCCAACTGATGAGTTACAAGAAATACTACTCACCATTCACAATCTTGCTTTCATTGGAGTAAGTGTTAGCAGTCAGTCTGGATCTGCTTGTCAAAGCAAGGCTGAAAGACAAAAGAGAGACAACGAACATGAAGTACACTGCCTCATTTCGGCATCAGGCAGCAATTAAGTAATTTTCTCCTTACGTTCCAGCTGATGATTCCAGCTTTAGATAAACTTCAAAGGGCAGGTTGGACATTTTGCCAACAAGTTGTTTCAACAGGAATAGTTTATTCCGCCCAAGGCTTCAGGTCTGCTATTTTATCTGCCACCATCCAGAAGACAAATTATGTTCCCTTGTGCCCCCAAATAAATGCCTCATTGCTCCATGGAATGCGAACTTGTCTGGCCGCTCAGTATATGTCACCTTCTTTGCCACACTGACCGGCTCAGGTTTGGGCCTGGGACTCTATTCAGGCCAACACAAGTCTGCCTTGAAAACGCATTGACAGAGGAGGCCTCTTTCGATTGCAGGGCATGCTGGGGATGACTCCTGGAAGCTGCTGGCAGCCCACGGCGGTGGGGTTGGGAGTAAGAAGGGTCAAAACTGCAGTCCTCAGTGAAATGTCCCCGGTCCCAACACTACTCAGGCCCCCAGATCAGCTTGCCTGAAATGCTTGGACTTTTGGCAGTATGAATCAACATCTATCTTTTTACTTAAGCCAGTTGTTTTATTTTAAGCCTATCAGATTTTCTTCTCTTCCTTCAAAAATTCTTATCTACACAGGAGATAGGGCAAACATCGTACTTCTCACTTGGCAGAGTACAAAATGGAGGCTCAGAGAGCTTAGAGGGGGGAAGTCCAGGACCCCAGCAGAAGGGCGCCCTCCATTGAATTCTGCTTTCTACTCATTCATTGATTCACTGCAGTAAACTGAAGAGTTGACAAGCCAAATGCTATCTTCACCGACTTTAAACATAGCTCCTTTGTAGAAAACAGAGCAGTCTTCACAGGGTTACCAAGGGAGATAATCTATATCATTTTAACAAATGTGTAGGCGCACACGCACATGCACGTGCACACACACACACACGCACTAAAAAGTACTCTAGGTACTTTCGAACTGAGCAGATCCCACGAAGGGCCTGTTCAGCACTCGCTTCCCAGATGACCGCTGCCCTCAGCTGACAGACAGCTTTGGGTTTCTTAATCTCATTCCTGACTCAGCCATCTCCTCACCCAGCCTCGTCGTGCTGAACTGGGACTAGACTGATCACAGACGAGCTCTCTACCCAGCGGACTTACCTGCCCAGTGCCCGGTTCACCCTCAAAGAGTCACTAAGCCGAGGTCACAGATCCTGACTTTTCATGTGTTTTGACTCATTTTTAAAAATTGAACTATATTTAAACACTGAACATTTTTACATGAAAAGTCAGATTTCAGACTGAGGAGGGTCGTCAGCACTATCTACACTCCCACATGACAGTGTGGAACGGGTCTGAGCAGTGTCCACAGCCTTTACGCAGGGCTTTTTCCTTTATTTGCCTTGTGCCCCAGCTGGCTTCTTCTCCTCTCCCACCACCTGCCTGGCTGCTGGAAGCACACGTGGTTTCAGCCCCTGCCCTACCTCTCCTACCGCCTACTCGGGGTTAACCCAACTGAAGTGCCGTCTTGCCCCCCAGTGGCTGTGACTGGAAGCATTCTGTATACAGCTAGCTTTGCATCCCAGCCTCCAGTCCCTCCATAAATAAAATGGCACCATTGTGTGATTTTATTTTTTTCTTTTCCATGCCGTGTCTTCTGAGATAGAAAACAGAAATTCTTTTAAATCCAGAAAAAAGTTTACAAATGCTCTTGTGAAAATGAAACTGCCTTATGTCTTTCCAAGGGCAGGGACTGGAGGGAGGCTTGTGGTATAAGCAACTAGGCAGTGGAGGAGACAGGTCTGTGATCTTTTGTGAGTTAATTTCTTCTCTTGACCTCAGTTTCCCTATTTGTCAAATCAGGAAACTGTAGTAGGTCAGAAGTTATAAACCGATAACCCACAGGATATACCCAGTCAAGAGATGGTTTGTTTGCCTCCCTCTCTCCCTCCCTTCCTTCTTTTCCTTCCTTCCTTCCTGCCATCCCTCCCTCCCTTCTTTTCTTTCTGCCAATTAAATACAACAGCTAAGAAGAATATTTCAATTAACAATCCAGATCACAGACTTTTTAGACCTGTCCAGCAGCAATCAACAATAGTCTGGAGTCCCTGAACGGCAACAGTGGGGTATGTGGTTCACTCCCACCTTCTCACACCACCTCCACTTCACACATCCTCGTCATTTGCCTTATTGCGTCCTTGCCTGCCCCATGAGCATCTGCTCTTACGACTAAGAATGAGACCTCAAGAGCCCCTCGTTCCGTGAGTATGGAGTTCTGAGTGTCAGAGATGACCTGGAGAAGAGGACAATGTTCTTAGCAAAAGATGACACTAGACTGTTTAAGGAATTACTCCTCCCTTCCACTTGGCCTGGACTTGAAGTATCGAGATGCCTATGCTTTTGGGAATGTCCCACGACATGGTTAAATCTGAAAAGGCAACAGCCTGGCTTTGAAAGTTGCAGAAATGTTCTTCCGTTGGGGTTGCTAGCTGATTCTCTAAGTAATTTGCAATTCAAGTGTCTCTTTGTTTTGTATGAAAATTTGCTGCTATTTGGAAAGTGGGGAAGAGCTAAATTGCATCCTGCTGGTTTTACTTTGACTGTATCAAAAAAGAAACTGTTAATCTGGTTCCATAATTAACTTTCCTGATCTAAAAAGGCTCTGGGAGAGAGTCCAGAGAGTGGCTGTCAACTCCCTGCTTCTCTACTCAATAACTCCTTTCAACAGGACGCTCTGAAAGGAGAATGATTCCAGGTGGGAATTGGTCTTCATTTTCTTTTCTCGATTTTTCTTTTCCTTGATCTCCATCTAATCAACATTTAGTGAGTGCCTCCTGAGGGTAAGGCACAAGGCTGACTAGTTGGGGGTGTAAAGATAATGAGTCCCTGTGGGGTTGCCAATGCATATAACCAAGTTGAATTTTCGTCTGTTCATCCTCCCACCCACCATCCATCCAAAATGTGTTAGATTTCTGTATTATGCCAGATACTGTGGAAGGCACTGTCACATGAAACATGAAAATGACTTAATCAGCAAGAATTCTATAAGGAAGACATATCTGTGGGCTAGGGCCACAGAGTTAGCTTCACAGGACACAGCAGCCACCCTGGACCGGGGGATGGAAGATACATACTGAGGATGGCAGAACCTATTGGCCAGAATGGGGCTCAGGATGACCTCACGGAGCTGCCCACCTCCTCTAGACCGCCCTCCCACCCCTGGACTATGGAGGACATGCAAACGTGCTCTTCTAAGATGCTGTATGTGCTTCCCTGGGCCTCAAATCCTTCACATGATTAATATAACTGTCTTTCCTGGACAGAAACATGACTTGCTTTCCTCCTGTCCTTTTCCAGGGTGTGCCATCTAACCTAAAATGATGAGACGGGAAGCGTTCAACTGAGCACGTACATGTCGTGCCCCAGAGGCACTCCTAGGATGGAGATACAGGCTCAGGCTTTTCATCCTGGTTACTCACAGGGGTTAAATAAGGAGGTTTGGGCCTAGACGTTTATTATTTCTGCTGAAGTCACTCTTGAAAATATTTTTAATCAGGAGTATCTTCAGACTTCTTAAATAATGTTTTGCACTGACATTCATCACTGATTCATTCTTCTCCAACCCATCATTTTAGAAAATTGTCTTCTGCTTCCTAAATATTTCTTACCACTTGAAACTTTCTCTGCAGAATTCCATTTTTTCTGTCACATCCCTTTAGGAGCCTATTTAGGCAATTTTGCTGAGCATTCATTTCCTAGCTGACTATTAACAGCAGAATGCTTTGTATTTGCACGTTGTTTAATGCCTTTCAGGGCCTTTTCACAATCTAATAGCATTTAATCAGAGGAGCTTGGTAAGTTGTACAGCTAAAATATTAGTATTCCTACTCTATAGACCAACCAGCCTCAACAATATGTGCTTTAGCCATCCATTCCGAAGTACATTATATTGCAAATGTTTCTTCAGGTAATGAAATATTTTAAAAAATCATTTCACAGGTCCAACAATGAGGAACTGTCCTCAGCATGAGGGAAACATGATGAATGAGACAGACTGCTATGGTTAGGATTCAAAATGTGCCCCAAAGCCTCACTGTGTTGAAGGCTTATTTGCCCAGTGATGGAATTTGAGATGGAATAGATCACTAGGGCCCTAACTTCATAAAGCAGAGTATGCATCTCTAAGTTCACAGCTCAATGGGCTTGTCAGAAGATGGGTCACTGGGGACACGGCATTCAAGGATATTTCCTTTCCCTGGCCCCTTCCTCTCTGGTTCTCCTTTGCTCACTCTGCTTCCTGGCTGCCATGAATGGAGTACCTCTCCCTGACTACACCCTCACTGCCCTCGTTTTTCTACTTTGCAATCAACTGATCATGGACTGAACCTCCGAGCCTGTGAGCCAAAATAAGCCTCTCTTCCACTAAGCTGACTCTCTTTCTTTCCACAGCAACAAAAATTTGGCTAACACACAGCCACATCCCTACTTGTAAGTACCTAGTGGACAGATGATAAATCATCACACTTGAGCTGAATGGTGGGTATCTATCTGCTCACCCTTCTTCTGGGCAACTGTTAGCCTGCTGCTGCAATTACTGTACATGATTCTGATGTGACTGCTGACTGCAGAGGACAGCAAGCGATCCGGGTCTGGATTTCTGAGGATCACATTCCCCTAGCTACAGTGACTGGATCAAGGGAAGTCATCAGAGCCAAGTCTAAGACAATCAGTCTTCTTTGGAATTTAGAATTTAAGAAGCAGGAGGAGACAGAAGCTCTCTCCTGGTTTGTCATCACTGCCAAGATGATGTAGTCCTAGAGTAAGCCGTGGCAGTATCTTTTGCCACCTGGGTGAATAAATTTTGCACCTGAAAAGTGGAGCCAAGAAAAATAGTGGCGGGATGGAGAGGCAGGCACTGAAAAACAGGCAGTCACAGGATTTGGAAGGAGAGAGAGCAGCTGGACCAGACACTACAATAGTAACTGGCACAGAGTAGGGGCTCATTACACATTTATTGAACTAGTAAATAGAAAAAGAAAGGTGGACATTATTTTGAGTCCCTTGGTCTGGCAGTCCTCATCATCTGGTACAGTCTATCAAACAGAAAAGATGATGTTTATATTTCTCGAAAGCATGAATGATACTATAGTGACTAGACCTAGCTAGGTAAAAAGGGGATTAAAAATGAAAACTCTCACCTTCTTATTCTACCATAATTTTTATTTGTTTTTCAAAATACTGCAATTCGGAATGGTAATAAACAGAAAGTGTTTAAACATCAGGCAGGCCTGTTTTTGATTTCTGGTTTCAGACACAAATAGCTATATAATGCCGAGAAAATAATAAGCACTAACTCATAAAGGTGTCTGATGAGAATATGAAGTAGGTGTGAGGGTTTAAACAGGGCAGTGACACACTGCCAAAGGTTCTAATACTACCTTTCTTCATTAAATCAATTTTTACTGAAGAGTGTTTTCTATGCATACTATTTTAACCTCTGTATAGAACAGGTTGAAGTGGGTGTGATCTTTGTCCTCAAGGATCTTCAGTGTTACTGGAGGGAAAAGGGAAAAATGTAAAATAAAAATAAATGAACAAAAACTGGAAGAAGTAATACAAGCTATAAAGATGAAATGTAGGGAAAGAAATAAGTGGGGCCTCCAGACTAACTGGTCAGAGAAGGAAAGATGATATTTAACCTAAAATCTGAATCCAAGAAGAAGGGAGTTACATGAGGACAAAAAGAAATAGTGCTCCAGGCAGAGGGAATTACGAAGTGGAAAGGTCCTGGGATATAAATGGAGCTCAGTGTATCTGAGAAGCGGAACAAAGCCTGTGTAGTCGGGGATAAGGAGGGCAGGGACAATGGTGGGAGGGCAGGAGAGAGGGAGAGCTAATTTTCCGGCCATTTACACTGAGTGTGCTATGGGGCAAGGGTTGTATTAAGACCTAGGAATCCACAGATGAAAACAGAAAAACTACCTTCAAAAGTTCTCAATCTTTGTAGTTTTACCAAGTCTGGCTAAAGGAAATGTGGAATGGTTTGAACTGTGCATGACCACTCTGATTGTGTTTAATACCTTCTCTTAGGTCTTTGCAAGTATCGTTAGTGACAGGAGAAAAGCTCAAGTTCAGGCTTTCTCCACTAAGAAAGCAGGAGACAGCTAAATAGTAACATGAGAGAAGAACTGGTGAACTTAATATAATCAAACCTCCTCAAGTACAGGGTCCATCTGTGTGTACACGAACCCAAGGAGTATTGTGGAGGAGAAGCCAGGGTAACGGCCATCGCAGCTCAGAGTGGCTGGCCACACTCCTCTGTGAAGGGCCCCACTACAAGTCTGGCCCAGGAACTTCACACATGACTGACCTGGGACTTTTTGATTTCCCCATGAAAAGTCATTCGCAGGTATTGCTATGTTCTAGTCATGTGACTTTGAGCGTCCCCTTTGAGGGACTGAAAAGAGTAGACTCCAAAACTGATCAGAACTCAGTCAGGGCTTCCATTTTCATAGACACTGCCCGAGTCCAGACCGCCACCATTCGCTACCTAGCCTTCTGCTACACACTCCTAGTGGGTTCTCTCTATAAGAAATAAGGCCCCACTTATTTCTTTCCCTACATTTCATCTTTATAGCTTTATTTTTGACCTCTTATGATCTGCTCTGCACAGAATGGTGTTGAGAAATGAAAACTGAATCATCTCCTCTATTAATACACATAATTAAAAACACTTCAATTGTTCTGAATTTTGTTCACCCTCTTTTACCTGGATTTTAAGGTGAAAAGTGGTGTCTACCTCTCTAATCTTGCTATCATTCACCCCCACATCAAAGTCTAAATTCTGGCCACACTGGCCATCTGAACATACCAAGAACATGCCGAGGTCATTGGCCTCTTAAGACACTGTGTGAAGTATGATCCCTTTCTAGCCTCTTTGATTACTGGGCTCCTTCAAATCTTATCTAAATTTCACAGCAACCTTCTCTACTTCCTCTACCTAGAGAAGCACAATCATCAATTGCTCTCCTATAGTCCACTTTTTATTTCATTTATAGAAATATTCAAATTTCAAAATAGTACTCTTGTTTTATTGTAGTTGTTGCCCGTCTCCCCATATTATATCATGTTCCATAAATATCAGAAACACATTCACCTTATAAACTTATTTTCTACCCAGCACAAATAACACAGCTTGGTACCATGCCCTCAGTATATATTGAATGAATAAATGAGTCAACACATGAAAAGGTGGATGTTTGTTACTGACTGTAGGGATTGATGTCAATATGATATAGAAGTCACCGTCATCCATGTCAACACTGACATAATTCATCAACCATTACATTCCTTTGTCTTGTACCACCCATCATTTTACAAAAATACCTTCCAAACATTATAGAAGTTTTCTGCATTAGTCACGCAATCCAGTAAAATTGCTAAAGGCTGGAATAGAAAAAAAAAAAAAACTGAACTCAGGTTGGTATCAAGTTACCATCTCAGCTAAGTCATTTTCTGCTTTCGTTCCTCAGATTTCTACATCTTTGTCTGCTAGTGCTGAGACCTTCAACAAATGACCTGGGCTCTCTGGGTTCCAGGGTAAACACGCTGGATTAAAGAGTGGCTCCTAAGAAAGTATGCCCATGTGCCCTTCCTAAATGCTGCACGTATTTCCTTACAAGGGGCTCTGAAGATGTGACTAACTTATCGACCCAGGAATAGGGAGATTGTACAGGAATAGTCAGGTGGGCTTTAAATCTAGTGACAGGCATTTTTATGAGAGAGACGCACAGAGAGAAGACACAAGAAAAGGTAACATGACCTCAGAAGTAAAGATTGAAGTGCTATGTCTACAAGTTAAACGACGCTAAGAGCCACGCCGGGAGTGTTGGTATATGCCTATAATCTCAGCTCTGTGGGAGGCTGAGGCAGAAGAATCACAAGTTTGAAATCAGCCTGGGCAATTTCAAAACTTCGGAAGACCCTGTTTCAAAATAAAAATAAAAAAGGGCTGGGAATGTAGTTCAGTATGAAGGCCCTGCATTTGACCCCAGAACTGAAATGAAAGAATGAAGAATGAATGAAGCCTAAGAGTCCCCCAAAGCTGGAAGAGGCAAGTAATGAACTGTTGCCTTGCACCTCCAGAGTGAGCATGGTATTTTACTTCTGGCCTCCAGTTCCATGAGTAAAATAACTTTCTGTTTTTTTGAGCCACCAAGTTTGTGGTGTTTTTTTCCAACAACCACATGAAGGTAATATAGCTCTTGTCTGCAGTACAGTTTGAGTGGTGGTCACTGGCCTCTTTAGCTCAGAGCTCATTCTGAGTTCAGTCACTAAGGCGCCACATCTCATAACCTACCAGACTAACAGTCTAGCGAAAACAGATGTGGACGACAGCCACTCGTCCCAACAGAAAGCTTTCTTAAATTTTCAGTGTTCACATCTCGCTTCCTCATACAATTCTTCCTTTTTTTTTTTTTGCTTCTTTCTCCAAAATCTCTCTCCTCCAGCCATCTTCAGACTTCTTCATCTCTACCCCTTTCCAAGTCCTTTCAGTCTCTACCTCAGCCAGAGTTTAAAGAGCTCCCAGTATTGTCCTCGATGGTTTAGAAATTTCTACTTCCACAAACAATATGGAAGCCCTCAGTATTAGTAATAAAGGCAGAAGTAATAGAAGCTAACAGTAACTAGCTGTATGTGCAGCTTTCTGCTAAGTACTTTTTTCTGTGACCCCTTTCAACCTCTAAAACCAGGGTAGGAGGCCAAGAACCACACCCCAGGAGCCCTAAACACACTGTCCTGCTGTACATTTCACATGTCCTTTCTGAAGGACCTCCTTCTATCAGGGGACATTTAATTCTAACAGCAAATTACAGAAAAACTTGATGTTTTATGTTTGTTGTACCATAAATGATTTCCCTCTCCTTTGCCAGGTTGTCTATGGTGCCCTCTTAGGAGAAGTGCGACTTTTGAGCGGGAACATTTCAGCCAGGTGCCACCCACCTGTGCCTGGTTACCAGAAGAGAGTCTAGAATGAGTATGACAAAGGCAGAAAAGATGTCTCTCCAATGCCAGCTGCCTCTTGGAACAAAAGGTTCAGTGCAGGTTTCTCAGTTTAACCAGGAGCTCAAGCTAACAGGTTTCTTAGGTTGGGAAACGCAGGGGGAGAAGAGCTAACCTAAACAAAGCTGCCTGAATAACTCTCCCAGCTACTGGAGCACCCAAGGGCGGGCAGAAGAAACTCCTCCTGGGTTGCCCGTGGGTGCTGCAACTCAGCGATCACATGTGGGGCTTCCAGCCCCGAATGAGGACGGGGACACCTGGCTGGAAAGGCAGCATGTGCTGCGTCTTCCCCGACTGCCCCATGTGCTACGGCAGCTGGGCTTAGCTGCCTTCTCCACATGGCTTCA
>PVJO010029267.1:0-17043 GCA_004026905.1 Hystrix cristata | reverse complement strand
TCTACCTGACTTTTAAAGAACAGATAATACAATGTTATTTAAACCAGTATTTTTCAAACTTTAGTAGGAATCACCCGGGGATCTTGTTAAAGTGTAGCTTGTGATATGGAACCTGGTATTTCCTATTTCTTATAAGCTCCAGAGTGAGGCTGATGCTGCTGGCCCATGCTCCATGAGTGGCAAGAGAACAGAATGAATAGCTCCTTGATTCATTTAACAAAGCCATTGGAGATTTCGTACCAAAAGTATACACAATACAAAGAAAGGGCCACAAAGACCAATTTCCCTTACACATGTATTCAGTAAACATTTATTGGGAGCTATTATGGGGGTGTCAGTTACCATTCCAGGGGCAGGGGATATGGCAGTCAACAGAACAGACGAGTCCCTGCTTTTTTGAGATTATGTATTGTGTTTGGTCTTCCTTTCCTGTTTCCTGATAAAGAGCCTAAAATCCTTTGACTGTTAGGAGCCTGATGATTGGTGGCTGGGCGCCCCTCACTAGCTTCTGGATGGAGCTGGTAACTTGATGGGGCTGCTGTAATTCTAATGGGTTTACCTTTATGTATGATTCAGTGCATTTCTCTAACAGCTTTTAAACTTTTTGCCCTCTGTGATGGAAATCTTATACTTTGAGTATAATGTGGCCTGGAGAAGTTCTCATTTGGTGGTGGCTATTTGGGTTCTATATGCCTCACTTAACTGTATGTGTATTTCTTCATATATTTGGGAAGTTTTCTGCCATCATTTCTGTAGACAGGCTTTTTATGCCATTTGCACAGCCTTCTGATTTTTCACTTATCCCAGTTACTTTTAGATTAGTCTTCTTTGGATCCTTGAGCAGCTGCTGGCTCTATTTTTCATGTTCTCTTGATTTAAAAAAAAATTTTTTTTTTAAATTTTTTTGCTGCTGGGGATTGAGCTCAGGGCCTTGTGCTTGCTAGGCAAGTACTCTAACCACTGAGCTAAATCCCCAGCCCCTGAGTGGTTGATTTTTGAAGGCACCATTGTCTCTTAGTTCTGAAATTCTGTCCTCACATTGGTCATTTCTGCTGTCCATACATTTAATATACGTTTTAATCTCCTGAATTTCTGTTCGGAACCTTTTCATGGACTCTAATTCTTTGCTAAACTGGTCATTCATGTTTTGTATAGTTTTGTTTAGCTCAGCTAGCTTTTTATTAGTGTCTTCTGTAAGTTCCCTGATTATTTTTTTCCATCCATTATCTGTTTAGTTATGTATTCTTTGAGCCTGCCAAGCACCTTATTGGTTTGTTTTTTAATCTCTGTTATTGTTTCAAATTGCTTTTCTCCCCCTCCATGACCCATGGATCAGCTTGGAGGAGCTGGGAGTTTAGGGCGGTGTTTTGTTGCCTCATCCTCTCATGCTTCTATTGTTTGTTGTTGTTGTTTTGTTTTGTGCTTAGGTTTGTGGTTGCTTATAGTGGAAAGACTTTGTTGCTAGTATGGAGATCTCTTTAGTTAATCTGGTTTTCAGTGATGCATTCAGGGCATGCCTAACTATAATCCTTTGACTGTGCCAACACCTGACTACCTCTGTTAATTTGGGAGGGGAGGATACTGTATAATTGGCCCAGCACCCAGTTCTCCAGGAATGGACTGCAGTATTGTTAATATCATCAAGGTAATCTGGGTACTGGCACACAGAGAAAACCTATTAATAGCAACAACTAGGCATCCTTGGCAGTATCAAATAAATCAGTGACAGTAACATCATCCAAGGCAAAGTGGATATTGACTTGCCATAAAAACCACTAATGTACCATCCTTAACCTTAGAAAAGAAATCTATAATTATAGTATAAACACTAAGACAAATCAAATATTGATGTGCAGCAGATGTCTTCTAAATGCAACAGCCATGCCTTGATTAATGATGAAAAAAATGCAACAGTAGTAACATAGTAACTAACTGAAGATTAATAAACTTAATGATTATACTATTAAAGATATAGGGGATTGGGAATGGGAGTAGGAAAGAAGAAAAATTTGAAAAATTAAATAATGGGATATGAGAAGGAGGAGGGAAAATTGAGACAAAGGAGTCTATTAAGGAGACGTATAAACATAACAGAAAAAAACACATGAGCTATAGAAGATAAAAGAAAACAAGAGTGAAAAAGAAATAATATGGTGAATAAAAATAGAAAAAATTAAAAGAGAAACAGAAGAAGAAGAAAGGATAAAAGGAGCAAGAAGAAGAATGAAGGAAAAAGAAAACAAGTCCAAAAACAGAATCTGTTTTATCTTTGTATTTTTGAGTGAACGTTTTCCTTCCAGGTTCCACAGTTTCGGAGTCGTCCAACAAGTGTCAGTTTCTTCCACCGAGCCCTATGGCCTGTGGGTTTGTGAGGTGCACTCTTTATTCTAGAGACCCCTTTGTTTACCCCAAGCTGTGGCAATGTCCTCCAAGATGTGTCCTGGCTCACACTGGTAGATAGAGAAGACAATTGGACCTCAGGTCTGCGCTGAGCTGCATGCAGCAGCAAGTGCTCGAGTACTTCATGCTGGCAGACACTTTCTGACCCGGCTGTTTCTGAGCACAACTTGGCCCAGTCATGGCTTCTCACTATAGGGGCAGGGTGGGGGAGGAAGGGGCAGTGTCCTTTCTGACCTGAGTTTAACCTTCTCAGGGGGGTCTCTTTCTCATCTGCTTTCTCTCTGCTGCTGTCTCCCACGGCTGTCTCTCACTCAGTCACTGTGGGAGGGTAACACTGAGAGCTCTGAAGTGGAGCCGTTTTTTTAGCTGTTCTGAGTTTCAGATTTAGATAATCAACCCCTTCCTGTAACAGTGCCTGATTAAGCACTCTCTAGCCATATGGTAGGTGCCGGCACTTGAATCCCTCTCTGGCTGTTGCCTTCAAAGTGGAAGGAGTCTGTTCAGAGCAAACTCAGCTCTGTTTTTGCAGTTCACAATGGGTGTGGGCTCTGCCCCTGTTTCTCCCTGTATTCTCCTCCCTGGATGCTTCCCTTGCTTCTGGGCTTACTGAACTGTGAGAGTGTCCAGACTGTTTCCTTCTTTTCTCTGTGCTGTTCCTTCTTGATTCATGATAGTCTACTTCTCTTTTTTTCTTCACCAAGTTATTTTCCAGTGTCTGGATTCTAGATCTCAGAGAGTTGAATTTTGCTACCAGTCACCAACCCACCATTTCCCTTGGAATTCCTCATATACGTAGAATTTATTTTTCATGAACTTAATGAGAGCACAAAACAGATATGAATACTTGCCCTGGTATGCAAAAACCAACACACTTATAACTCTCAGTTTATTGCCTTAATTTAGACTCTGGACCCCATCTCATTAGCTTTGTTGGAGATGTACTTAATGTTTAATAGCCTTTCCCATTCCAGATAGGGATAAAAAGGAGGGCATGTTACAGAGCTTTGAGATGTCGATGTGGATCTTCCAGGCATTGGTTCCCTGGCTGCACTGATTGCCTCTGAGCTGTTTGCCGTAGTGCCTTCAGGTTCTGAGTTCTGCTCTTTCTGTGCTAGGCATGGAACATGTAACTCTTTTGCACAACCAGCAATCGCTCAGTGATTTCTTTGCTGACTCCAGGCTCAGCTAGGGAGAGGGCTCTGGTCTTGTACAGGCAGAATCACTGAATTCCTGATACCTCTGGCAGGCTTCTGTGAGTCTTTTCTTGGTCACTCACACTTCCTTCCCATCTCCACAGATTTGGAAAATCTCGCAACTCTCTTGGGCTTTGGAGCAACAGTGAGGAAAGGAAGTATGTAATTGCAGCAGCTTCTACTCTGCCCTGCCTCAAACATCCACAAAGAAGGAAGCCCAGAGCCTGCTGCTGCTTGAAACAGCAAACAGAAAATTTATATTATGTAATGTTATTTCATTGCCTCTGGAGTTCTATGTTCTTTTACATGTATTAGATTTAAAAAACCAGGCTCTGTTATGTAATTACTATATATCTATTTACTCAGACTTGATCAATGAAATTCTGTCTAGCATTGGTGTTTATCCTAAAAATAGGTAAGTATGTTTTTCTTGGGCACTCTCACTTTCTATTTGGATGCTTTGAGGATTTTTCTCCTAATGAGCCAGAGGCTGTTTGTTCTGAATCAGCAATGGGATAGCCTGAGGGGAGCGTTCAGGTTGTTAAGCTTCAGGTGGGCCTGGCAGGACATGCGGCATGATTGTCTCTGAGAAAATGACTCTGCTGGGAGCCAGACTTGCTGGGGCCAGGCTTCTTCCTCATGCTCCTCTCTACTATGACAGGGAGGAGTCCCACTTTTCTCCAAAATGCCCCTGATCTGGAAAAGCCTCTTCTGGGTTTTGCTGTCAATGGCCCATGTTTGCTGCACTAGGAAGATGTGCTTCTTTCTTCTAGCACTTCTGCTGTGGATTGGAGTTTATGCCCCTGGACCCAGACATCCAGCCTTTCTGGTCCACTGATCGGATGTTCCTCTAGAGGATTAGAGGATTCAGGTTCTTTTCTACTACTCATCCAGATGAACTAATTTTCTTTGGGAAATGTGTTGGATGTTGGCTCTTGCTCTCTTTCTTCATTCTGGTTACCACTCATTATCCCCAGAAGAACTTTCCAGCTTATGGATGTTATTTGTTCTTAGTTTCAAGAAATTTGTCCCACCAAAGAAATTTGCCCCAGTTTTATATTTCCTTAGTCATTCAGACACCCATGCTCTGATCTCCATCTGATTTTTGAGGTAATTGTTCTCCTCACCACCAATTGTCTGTTGCCTTTAATTAACACCCAAAGAGATAACAAATTCTTCTATAGTTATAATACAGAAATATCTGTGAAGAAAACAGATATTTTTTTGGGCAAATGCCTGGGAAAGAGTGATGTTGGTCAGGTTCACCCAAGCTTTCAGGCAGGAGCATTTTTGCCACTAGGGCATGGTCCATGTTTGGGGACTGAGTTAAATACCTACAATCTGTGCATCTTTTGATTTCTTCTTTTACTGTCTGATTAACCATCTCTGGTGCCAAGGGACAATTCTCTTCTCCTTAAATTTGTCTGCCACCCCAAATAATGGCATTTGGAGCAAGATTGGGAGAGGTCTCAGGTGTCAGGAAATGCAGCTTCAGCTGGCCTCCTCACCACACTAGACATACATCATTTTGAAATTAAATCAAGGTAACCTTGTATTTATGGGATGATAGTGGAACTGATATTTGGAATGATACTTTACCATCAGTGGTTTTCTATATAGTATGCCATTAAAAACCCTCCTTTCAAAACCTGGGCATGCTGTTCCAGTGTGCAGAGTGGAATAAAGTATCTTCACTGGTCCAACTTGGAGGCTCAGAGATGGCTTTCAGTCATAGGACCTCTGGAAATGTGGTCGGTAGAGAGACTTTCAGTGTGTCTTAAACAGTGTCAGCTTTGGAAGACACCTATGCTGTCAGGACTGGAATCTTCCCTTGCAGGTATGGCCTTACCCAGGACTTCTCTAAGTGTAATTGTGCTTAGCTCTTCTTACCTTTCACAAACATTGTGTTAGTGAAAGAACAACCCACTGATAGAAATGCAGTGGAGAAGAGTGACAGTTTTATTCTCCCCTGTTGGGCTACATTGCCTTCAAACATTCAGAGAGCCTTGGGGATATATAGTTGGTGTCAGGGCAAGCACAGAAGAGGCTGTGAACTCTTTATTATTCCATGGTTATGAAGATAATTTTTAGTAACAGTAATTGTAATCAATATTTCTAAGTGATTACTCTGTGTATTGCATGAATTATTTCCTTTAACTCTGACAGTCTATAAGTAGGCATGATTTTCTATTCATTTTACAGATCAGACCTGAGCAACTAGTTGGGCAACTGAAAGAGAGGAAAATAATAAAAAAGGCTGGGGAGATAGCTCAAGTGGCTTCTGTTCCTCAGTACTGAAAAAAAAAAAAAGAAGGAGCTGGGCAATGGGACCAAAGTCAAGTGGCCAATAAACACACAGCAGAGCCTTGATTCATGTGCAGGCAACCCGACACTTTAAAGATCCTGCGGCACAAGTAATCCCAACATTATTCTGTTTGATTTCACCTTCAGCATTCTCTCCTCCCACTTAACACACTCAAGGCCTGATTTTCTCATTACCTGTCTGCTTGGGTACTCTTTGAGCTTTTGCATCCTGTGTCTCTATAAAATGAGGTGTACAGTCAGCTTTCCCATTGCTGGGACCAAATACCTGAACCCATAATTTAAAGGAAGACATGATTTATTTGACTCAACAGTTTCAGGGTATTCAGTCCATGATGGGATGGCTCCAAGACAGGAAAATTATGGCAGAAGGGTGTGGTGGAGGAAAACGGCTTATATCATGATAGCTGGGAGGCAGAGCAGGGAAACAGTGCCAGCCTGGAGGGGGCCGGGGACCATATATAGTACCCTAAGGGGTCACATTTCCATGACCTACCTAGACACAACCAGAACTGCACCTTATTAGGCACTCCTGAGCCAATCAAGTTGACACAGTTCAGCTGCACCATCACATGAGGGGAATTTGTTGGTCGACCTCTAAGCTTTTAAGGCTAAAATTTTCAATCCTTTGACTTTCGACACTACTTTCTAGGTATGAGGTGTTGAAAATACGCTAAAAACAAACTTTAGCTTGCAAAAACAATGATACCTGGTTGGACTCAAAAGAATGTTACCCAAGGCAATATCTGGGTGGTGGGATGATGATAGTTTTTAAAAAGATTTATTTCAGTTTTGACTTATCTATTTTTTTTTGGTTTTTAGTTTTTCTCTCATATATATTTATAAAATAAAAATATTAAAAGTTAAAAAGTTGTGGTCCTGTCTTGTGGACTAGTAGCCTACATTCAATCTTCGACTTTGATAAGAGACAATAGAATGAAATATGATGTTAGTTCCTTAGAAATAAAATAACTTTTAAAAATTTTTAAATTTTGGTAAAATATGCATAATAAAATCTAGGGTTTTAACCATCTTTAAGTGTACAGTTCATTAGTGTTAAATATATTCATACTGTTGTACAATCCATCTCCAGAGCTCTTTTCTTCTTGCAAAACTGAAACTCTATATCCATTAAACGACAACTCTCAATTTCTTCCTTCTCCCCTAGTAACTGTCATTTGATGTTCTGTCTCTATAAAATTGACTATTTCAGGTACCTCATACAAGTGGAATCATACAATATTTGTCTTTTTGCAACTGGCTTCTTTTACTTAGACAAATGTCCTGGAGGTTGCTCCATGATACAGCATGTATCAGCATTTCCTTTACTTCTTTTTTTTTTTTTTTTCTCTTGGGTGCTGGGAATTGAACTCAGGGCCTTGCACTTGCTAGGCAAACACTCTACCACAAATCCCCAACCCCTCCTTTACTTTTAAAGCTTGAAAAATATCCCATTGTATGTATATATCACATTTTGTGTATCCATTCTTCTTTACACAGATACTTGATTTCTTCTATTTTTTGGCTATTGTGAATAAAATCTCTTTTTATAATTTTTTCGCTTTGTTTGAGACAGGTTCTTCCTGTGTAGTTCAGGCTGGCTTTGAACTCACTATGTAGCCAGGCCGGTCTTGAACCTGCAGCGATCTTCCTACCTCAGCCTCCCAAGTGCTACAATTACAGGTGTGCACCACCACACTTGGTTAAAATATCTTTTTAAAAAATATCTTTGCTTAAAAGATTTTTTAAAAAAATTGGTGCTGGTGCCAAATTCAGAGGAAGAAAAAGGTAAATATGTAATTCAAGCCTGGCTTTTGTGGATTCTCTCATGAAATTTATTTAAATGATAGCTAGGGCTTTGATAAAGTGCCTAGCACATGTAAGTAGTCACTATGGTGTGAAATTGTATGTACATATTAAGTGGCAAGAAAAATTTCACAAGTCTGAGCATAAAAACAATTAAAAAAGATTTTTGAAATAGCTTTTTAACAGCATTTAAAATTATCCAAGAAATAAAAGGCGAGGCTCACACTATGCCCAAATACCCTATAAATTCCATCAAAAGTATTCTCGTACTAGATGTTTTAATGTAAGATTTTTTAATGTATAAATTGAAAGGGAAGGTATTCTGTACCATAAGTACTAAAAGCATTTATCCTGAAATAATTTTGGGTTTATGGAAGAGTTGAAAGATAGTGTGGAGTTTCCGTATAATTCTGACCCGGATGTACCAATGTTAGCGTTTCTATTACCATGCACCATGTCAAACCTGGAATCGGTACAATATCACCAACTAAAGTACAAAACTTAGATTTTACAACTTTTTCCACGGTTGTCTATTCTGTGTTCCAGCATCCAATCCAGGGTAGTGTGTTGTATTAGGCCATAAATTTTTTTAGTTAGGAGACTAACAGGACTATCAGCTATTAGATCTCAGGGAGTGTTTGTCAGTGGATATTCAAGAGTATTGATGAGGACAAGTTTAAAAATCCTCCATTTTTTACACTAGTGTCTTATGCCAGGAGTTCTTTCTAACTCTGTGAGAATACTTTTATTTATTTATTTATTTATTTATTGCACGATATGGACAGCCCAAGGAGCCCCGAGTCAGTTAAGGCTGGAGAGGGCTTGATTGACCTAGGTGACTCCTTTCCTGTCATTGAAATTCTCCTCACATATCAATCTGTTATGTTCTTTTGCATTTGCACAAGGCATCTATAGCATGAGTCATGGCAAGAAACTCATCCTAAGAATTGCAGATTGTGAAATACGTTTCTTTTTTTCCCCACTAATAGCAGATTTGAGATTTTTAAATGATAGTGATTTAGGAAGCTTAAGAGCAGAAGTTCTGAAGCCCATACTCCCCTTCTATGGCTAAGGTAAATTGTATTTTCGATTACAAAAATTAATTAAAATTGTCAGTTAATACAGGCATTTTCAAGTTTGGAACAATTGTCCCTGCAGAGTTGTGCTTTTTAAATTGAAAATGAAAGGTGCAATTATGTGATAAATGGATGTAGGAAAGGGATCACAAAGGAGAGGTAGCACACACTGTCTTGGTGTTCAAAGGCTTTGTGTGTGTGTGTGTGTGTGTGTACACATGCATGTGCATGAGTGTGCATGTGCACATGCTGTGTATATATGTTGAGTGTGTGTTGTGTGTGGTTTTTGTGCCATATCTATATGTGGTATACATGTGCATCTGTGGTGGGGTGTGGTTTGTGCATTGGGTATATATATGGTATACACAAGTATATGGTGTGTATATATGTGCAGTTACAGTGATTTTTGTGTGATAAATGTGAGTGCTGTGTGTGAATTGTACAATATGTATTGTGTGTTGTGTGTGTGGGTTGTGTGCTTGTGTAAGTACATTTTGTGTGTAGTGAGTATGGGCATCTGGTGTGTGTGTAATGAACATGTTGTGTGTGTGGTCTCGTGCAGGGAGGCGAGACCTAGGACTCAAAGGTTTTGTTTTCAAAGTATCTCTATTATTGAGGTCATTTGCTAAAGTCTTTTTTCAAATGTTTCATCTCCCAGAAATCTTTTTGTTTTAAAATTTATTTTATTTTAATGGTACCTTTTAGATGTACATAGTGATAACATTCATCACAGGGGATCTGTACCTGTACATGATATCCAGAAATCTTTTGGTAGGTGCTTCTTAAGCCAAACGTTTGTTTTTCAGGAGGAAACTTCAAATACTGTTAATGACATTAAGGAAGCAGTAATTACTGTAATTTCAGCCAACATGGTAGTTTAATTAAGCAAATAAAATCACTTATACTCAGAGTTATGCTCAGAGCTTTACAAGAGCCATCTATTCTGTCTCTGGTGTGTATGTCCATTTTCCTGGTCAGTTATAGTCATTTCGTGCTCTTCAGAGGTGATGGCATGGCATTATGTGCTCTGTGTGGCATCTCTCCCTTTTGGACTTGTTGCTCCCTGTGGGATACATTGTTGTTTAGAGCTAAGAATGGAAGCTCTTAATAGCCCTTCTGGGTCCAAATACAGTGGTGATTCCAAATCTGTGAAACAGGGTATTGATGTTGGAAGGCATAGATGAGATGATGCTATAAAAGGTAGTACTTAGAATGTACTAAGCATTCAGTGAATGTACACTTTGGTGATAGAGGGGTTTTTGTTTGGGAATAGCTGTGTCTCTACTGATGTAGAGGCGAGGGAGTGGATGCCATTAGGACTATTTCTTCTAAGACTTATTGTGAATTTATAGTCGTACCTTTGTTTCCCTGGGTTCTGCAACTGCAAAAACATTCAGGTAACCATGGATGGAAAAAATTTATAAATTGTTTCTGTATTGAACATGTATAGACTTTTTTCTTGTCATTATCCCTTAAATATAGTGCAATACCTATTTACACAGCATTTACATTATATTAGGTATTATAAGTAATCATGATTTAAAGTATATGAGAAAATGTGCAACGGTTGTGTGCCAATACTACAGCATTTTATGTAAGATTTACATATCCTTGGATTTTGGCATCCTTGGAGGAAGGGGGAAATTTTTGGGACCAATCCCCTGCAGATACCCAGGGATGAGTCTGTTCTGTTGGGTCAACCTAAGATGATTAGGTTTTTGAGTAAATGCTCAGCTTTGTTTCAGTGTTGCTGGCCTGTTGGTGGGATAAATAATGTGCCACTTGAGTTTTGAATAATGAATGCTCACAATGGGTTTTGAAGATGTCACTGGGTCTAGGTCTGGTCCGTTATTAGGGCAAATGTTCTTTGAGTACAAGTATTCTCACTTGCCTGTTGAAACTGGCCCTACCTAAGCCAGTTTCCCTTGTTGGATTAGGTAATTGTCTCAACAGTGGAGGAAGGTACTCTGAGAACATTTAAAAACAACAGCAATATAACCCTAAAATATTTGTCATAGTCACTTTCTTTGTCATTGGGACAAAGTACCTGTTACCTACAATGTGAGGGAGGAGCCGGCCCCAAGTCAGGATGGCATAGCAGAGGGGTATGGCAGACAGGGAGTGAAGAGTGAAGACAGGAGCCTGGGAGAGAGACAACACCCTTCCAGGCCATACCCCCAGTGACCTGCCTCTTCCAGCCACTTCCTAACAGTGAATCAACACTTCCAAAAGCCCTGCCTATGAGGGCATGAGACTCTTGGGAGACATCTAGATATAAATCAGCAATATTATATAAGCCATTCTTATTCTACAGTTATTTCATTTGATTTTTAAAATTTCACATACTTTCATTTCAGAACAAAAAATAAGACCACATACACAACATCCAACCCTACTGCAAAATTATGGAGGGGATGGGGCTTGAGTCCCTTGCTTCTTGCCTTAGACAGAGGACAGGAGAAGAGAAAAACCACTAGATGTCAGCAGGAGGAGCAAGGCAGGACAGGGCCACTCAGGCTGCTGGGGGAGCCATGGGGACACAACACAGAGGGCACAGGTTTCCTAGGAGCAGAAGCTCCTAATCTACTTCTTCCATCTGAGATGCATCCTTACCCCCCTCAAGGGGAGGGTGGTCTTTTCAGGAACAGCAGCACCAGACTCCTCCACAGTCACTTCCTATTCATCTGTTCCCAGGCCCAGCTTGGTCATGCAGTGGATGAGGTTTGAATGGGTCTGGGGGTCCTCCAGGGAGAAGCCAGAAGACAGCAGCATAGTCTCAAACAGCAGTACCACCAGGTCCTTGATGGCCTTGTCATTTTTATCTGCCTTGGTCTTCTCCTGCAGCATCTCCGCATGGGTTGATGGGGCTTGATCTCCAGGTGCTTTTTGACCATTATGTAACCCACAGTAAAGCTGTCGTAGAGTGCCTGGGCCTTCCTGATCCACTCCATGTTGGCTGTCCAGCCATAAGTGCTAGTCAAAATGCAGTGGGGTGAAGACACATTGGAGATTGTCACCTTCTCAACTTTCTTATCCATGATTTCCTTCATGAGTTGGCAGAGGTTCTCAAACTTCACCTCACTCTCCTCCATCTTCTCCTTCTTGTCTTTGGACAGCTCCAGGACTTCCTTGGTCGTGAAGACCAGGTTCTTCCTGTTGAATTCCTTGAGCTACCACATGCAGTACTCATCAATGGACTCAGCTGTGTACACCACCTTGAAACCCTGCTTCCATGTGTGCTCCATGAAGGTGAGGTTGGCCACTTGCTTCTTGCTCTCACCAGTGATGCAGTAGATGGACTTCTATGTCTCCTTCATGCAAGGTATGTGCTAGGACTGGGATGTCATCTTGTCTCCAGAGAGAGAGGTATTATAGTGCAAAAGTTCAGAAAGGTGTCATCTGTTGGTGGAGTCTGCAGGGATTCCAAGCTTTAGATTTTTTGAGAATGTGTCATAGTATTCTTATAGTTCTCTTTGTCTTCTGCCAACTCACAGAAGAGCTTAAGGCATTTCTTACCAATGTTTTGGGGGATGACTTTCAAAAGCTTGCTCTGCTGGAACATTTCTTGGGAGATGGTCAGGAACAGTTCCTCTGAATTGACCACACCACTGAAAAAGTTTAGGTATTTGGAGATCAATTCACCACAGCTGTCCTTGGTGAACGTGTGATGCACATAGAATTTGATGTTCTTTTTCTTCTTGTTCTCAAAGATGTCAAAAGGAACATGGAAGGGATGAATAGCAATGCCTTGAATTCCAGCTGACCTCCCACAGAGAAGTGCATCGCTCCTAGGTGATCTTCCCAGTCATTGATGAGGCCCTTGGAGAATTCTCCACATTGCTCTTGAGTGATGTCATTAGGACTTCTGGTCCAAATGAGATTAGTCTTGTTCATCTCCTCAGGATCAATGCATTTCTTCTTAATCTTCTTGTTTTTTTTTTCTTATCCTTACCAGTGTCATCTTTCTCATCTGAGCCCATGTCTTTAATCTTGGGCTTTACCTGATCATCCTTATCTTCCTCTTCTTTCTTGCCTTTCTCTTTCTCTGCCTCCTCCCCACCAATTTCCTTCTCTCATTCCTTATCCAAGTAGAGTGTGATAAGCTGCGAGTGCTTCTTCACCATTTCTTTGACCTGCCTCTCCCCCAAGTACTTCGTTGGTCTTCTTTGAGGGGGAGGATCACCTTGGTGCTCTAGCCAATGAGCTCGCCATGCTTGGCTCAGACAGTGAAGGATCCTCTGGTAGAAGATGCCTAGCTGTACTGCTCATCATCATTGTGCCTTGTGATCACAGCACTTTCTCTGCCACCAGATAGGCAGAGTAAAATCCAACACAAAACTGCCAAATCATGGAGATGCCTGTACCATAAACGCATAACTGCTGGACTTGGCAGTGGTTCCCAAATTGTTTATAAGGTCAGCCTTGATCATGCCAATGCCTGTGTCCACCAGAGTCAGAGTATGCTTCTGAGGACTCCTGAGGGCTGGGGATGATATCCATTTTCAGCTCTTTACCACTGTTCACCTTGGAAAGGTCTGTCAGGCTTTCATAGAGGATCTTGTCTAAGGCATCAGAAACATTAGAGATCAACTCTTCCGTCCCAAATGGAAGGAAAATTTTCTCATTGGAGAAGAAGGTATTAGTGATGAGATACACGAGCTGAGCAATTTCTGCCTGAAGGGCAAAAGACTCCACCTCCTCCTCTCCATGGTAAACCACCTGAGCCATGTGTCTCTGCCATGCCACCACCTCGGAGCCAGCAGACTATGGACTGAAACCTCTACAAACTGTGAGGAAAAATAAACCTCTATTTTAAGTTCTAGGTTTTGGGTATTTTGTCCCAGCAATTAGGAAATTGACCAAGACAGTGACTTATACATATACATGGCGAGGGATACAGTGGTGGCTGGGGCGAATGGCAGGGGACGGGTAGGAGATGAGGATGGAAAAAGTAGCCATGTATGATTTGTAGAGATTTGGAATTTCCCCCCAAGTGTGATTGGGAAGCCATTGGAAATTTCAAGCATGGAGCTGTATCATCTTTAAAAATATGTAATTTTAATTCCACTGGCTGCTTTATGGAGAATAGGCTGCAGGGGGCAAGAATGGAAGCAGGCAGAACAATCGAGAGACTATTGCAAAAGTCTAGGTGAAAAATGATGGATATTTTGTCCAGGATGAAGCTGGCAAAGGTGGTGTTAAGAGTTCAGATTGGAAGAAGAATCAATAATATTCGTTGATTTACTGCATGGGGAGGATGAGGGAAGGAAAGGAATTGAGATTGCTGTAGGTTTTCATCTTGAGAAATTGGGGGAATAATGACTTACTCAAGATGGTGAGGACTGCGTATCAGCTGGTTTGGGGAGCAAAACCAGGACTTCCATTTGGGACATGTTTAATTTGGGTCAGTGAAGAACTAACTTATTTGAGCTGTCAAGTTGATAGTTGGGTTCTTGAGGATGAAAGTCAAGGAAGTGGTGGAGGCCAGAGGGACACACTTGAGTGTGAGGAGCACATTCACATTGGATTTGTTACTGTTTCAGTGGAACATTTAATATTATAGACAAGGTTTTCAACTGGACTGATGGAAACAGTTTTCAAATGGCCACTTCTAGAGAAACAGAGCACACACACACGCACGAGTAGGAGGAGATTGTACCATTACGGCTTATTTTGTTATGGACATCAGTAGTTGGTGAACTAGAGACCCAGGAGGGCCAATATGGACTTCAAGTCTGAAGGCCCAAGAACCAGGATGGGATAAATTCCAGTCTCAAAATTAGCAAGGTTGAGATCCAAGAAGAGCTAATGTTTTGTAAGAGTCTGAAAGTTGAAAAAGATCAGTGTCCTAGATTAAGCAGCCTCTTATTGAGCCTTTTGTTCCATTCTGTTCATGTATTCTATTAATTGGATGATGCTCACTCATATTGTAAGGGAGGGGAGGATCTGTTTTACTCAGTCTACTGATTCAAATGTTAATCTTGTACAGAAACATCCTCACAGACAGACCCAAAATAATGTTTGGTCAGCTGTCCAGGCACACCATAGTTCAGTCAGGTTGACACACAAAAGTAACCATCACAGTGGCAATATAGCATTATATAAAAATATAACTGTATGAGGGTAAAGACAGCCAACACAGATAGTTTCTTGCTGATATAACTCAGGGTGAGGTAAGCCTGTAGGCTGCAGGTTCAGCCCTGGCTTCCATGACAAGTGTTTTGCTTGGTTGTGAAAGAAGTTTAATTTGGTTCTTACAGAAATTAAGATTTTAAGGGGTACTGAATCCAGGAGGTTTGCCCAAATCAATTATTTTCTAGATAAACTAACTGACTAATTGAAAGAAATTGATCTATTAGACATTTATAAAGATTCTTCATCAGATAATGCCATTAGATTACAGGCTAATGGGTTACAGGAAAGGGTGATGGAAGAATGAACAAGGAAGAGACTATTCTGATGATGCAGGGTCGGGGAGGGAATGACTCACAGAGGAAGGAGATTGGAGTTTTGGTAGGTGGAGAAGGGGCAGAGGATCAGTGTGTAGATAAAGGCACAGAGGCATGGAAGAGCTGAACTGTCTGGGTATGAGTGAGAATCTTAGTGAACTGGTGTGTGTAATGAATGGCATAGAGTGCAGGGAGCTGGGGCTAGTTGGGTCCAGAGGGTGGAGGATTTTGTATTTCTGCCTCAGGAGCTTGGGTTCTCTACCGCCTGGTGGTAGTTCTCTACATTAGTGGGTACAAGAATCACCTGGAGAGCTTATTAAAAATGGGGATTCCTAGGTCTTCTCTCCAAGGAGATGGACACAATAGATGACAGCTTAATGAGCTACCCAGCTGTTTCTGATGTGTGGTCCACAGACCCCATGGGTTATTAATATTTTTAAGAACAGGGGGTGACATGACCAAATTTATTTTTCAGTAAGATAATTCTGCCGAAAGTGTGGAAGGTGGACTAAGTTTACTGGCAGGAAACTATGTGGGAGGTTGCTGCAGGCATTGTGGTGGGGAATGATGAATACTGGGCTTAAGTGTTAGTGGAGATGAAAAAAGGGGGCTAAATCTCAGAGACAGTTGACCTAAGCAGGCAAAGGACTGAGAAGACTGAAGTTTGATTCTCAAGGGTCTAACTTGGAGAATGAGTGATCAATAATGCCTGGTACTTGGTAACTGTTGAATGGGTGAATAAATATAGGATAACAAATAGGAGGAATGGAGTAAGAGAGGAAGATTTCATTTTATTTGTGTAAATTTGAAGTAGATGCAAAAAATATTGACAAGATATAACTCACACAGGGTTGGAGATATAGATTTGGAAGCTGACAGAGTAAAGATAGAAATTTTGTGGCAATAGTAGAACTGAAAGTCTTATACGAAGGCGTAAGCATGAAAGAGAACAAAGCCAAGGATGCAAATCATTTGGAGTATTTAAGAGTCATACAGAGGAAAATTAGCTATTGGAGAGGGGGACATTGGCTGAATAGAAATTACAGGGTTAAAAGAGGTATACTGTATTTTAAAAAGTTTTTACAATAAAGGGAAGAAGGTATTTTATGAAACATATGTGTGTGTTGGATGGATATATTGGGAATAGGTTGTCAAACTCAATGTTGAAATATGTTCTACCCAAACTCTTCTTTTGAATATAGTTTGCCAGTCAATTTAGCTTTCTGTTAAGGTCATTTCTGAGTCATGACAGAGAAATCAGGTCACAGCATAAAGGAAGATCCTAGTGTTCGTATATACTGTTGCTGGAGGGTAGTACTTATTTCAAGCAAATGCTGTTTCAGCTTGTTTAGACATGAGGAGGGTTGGGACCCTCACCCCCTCAGCATTAAAAAAAAAAACTAGTATTTAGGTTAGAATCAGCCCTGTCAGGATCTCGTTCTTATCTGTTCAGCTTCTGTAGATTTTGAAGATCTAATAATATAGTTCCATCACCATTCTATTGTTTTGGAAAATGTTTATTAAAAAGATCTCTACTAATATTTTTGGTAAAAAGTAAGTAACTCAATTTTGATTTCTATCCCAGGCAAATACTTTCTGCAGGGTTAGTGGACATTTATATTTGTATTGGGCATTTTTTTCTGTAAATTCTGTTCAGGATCATTGTCCATTTGTATTTGTAGGTTTGGGGGGAGTTTTGGATTGATATTTACATGTTCATTATATATTAAAAGCATTAATAACCTTTTAAAATACTTATTATAATCATTTTCCACACAATTATTGGTATGGTAGTGC
>PVJO010029266.1:0-17050 GCA_004026905.1 Hystrix cristata | reverse complement strand
GGTATTTTATTTTTGGGGTGTGTGCGTGCGGTGTGTTTTCTACATGCATAAGGTGTGTTTTCCTCAGGAAAAAAAATAAAAGACAAATCCTCCCTTTGGAAGCATTATCCTCAAAAGATTCCTATGAGAAAAGTGAAATTTAATTTGTGAGGGATGAATGGAACAATCTGGTCCCATAAGTGGTGCAATATACTTAGCCCCACTCCAATCACTTTAATAACTCACGCCCGCTCTGTGTCCTTTGCACTTGCCTGTGTTTTAGCACTTCGACATTCGCCTCTGGAGACCTGAGCATTCCTTCCATGTCTCTGACACTCGTGCTTATATGTATCATGGCTGATCCTCTCTCTTCCATTAGATTTTAAATTTATGGTGCACCAAGAACTTTATAACTCCCTACTCCACTTATTAGCCCCACAGCGGAAGACCTGCCTCCCCCACAGACTCTCCCTTGGACCTTCCTGACCCCTGAGCCTTGCATTCTCTGAATTTATATTGCATTTTTTCTCTGCATCAAACTCCACAGCCTTTTGCTGTGATAACATTAACTGAGCACGTGTTCTATGACACATTTTTTTCTCAGCATTCCATGTACATTACTTAATTTAATTCTCCCAATAACTCTATGTATTGGGTACTATCTTCATGCTAATTCAGTAAACCAGATTTGAAAACTTGCTTAAATTATACACCCAGTAAATGCTTGTGCCCACCCAAGTTTCTGAATCTAGAGACCTTTATCATAATCATTTTGCTTGATTCCATTACACTATCTTCCATATACAGGGGGTCCTCTACTTAAGCATGGTTCAACTTAAAATATTTGTACTTTACAAGGTGTGACAGCAATATGCACTCAGCAGAAATCATACTTTGAATTATGATCTTTTCTCTAACTAGTGATATTTGTATAATATCCTCTTCATGCTGGGGAGTGGCAGACACCCACAGCTCACAATTAGCTGCACAATCACATAGGGTGAAAACCTCTACTTTCCACAGTGTAGCATGTTGCTGACTAAGGTGGCCAGTAAGTTAGGTGTATTAAATGCTGTTTTGACCACATAATTTCAATGTGATGGGTTTATCTGTACATGATCCCATTGTAAGCCAAGGAGCATCTATATATGTAATATCTGTTTTCAGTTGTTAATTATATCTTATAAATTAATCTCTTCTCAGTCAAATTCAAAACTATTTCAAATAGCACTTACAGGGTCAAAGTCTATATTCAAGCCGACACTCAGTAAATGTACTTTATGAATTTGGAAGCTGTAGTCGGAACCTAACAGTCCTTATGAGAGTCTCTACTATCCTATAGGAATGCAGCCAAGTTTTTAAAATCTCTGAAATTTTTGCATTTCTATTTTGAGATTATTTGAATATTCCAAGGAAGTGAATTTATGCTATACAACTGAGATTGTTATTTTCAGAATTCAGTAAAGGGAACTGAACCTGAATACCCTTCCACATACCAGTCTTACCAGAAATACTCATTTCTTCTTGCTACTGAATGAGTCACGGTGGAATGAGAAATACTTCACTTTCATTAACACCGCAGAGAGAAACAGGGATGCCAGGAGAGAGAGGAGGAGGAACCGCTACTTACTCTCGCTGTCTTATTGCCTGACTTCACATGGTGCTTTAAACTTTTAATGCTGTGTTTTAATGCCATTCAACCAAGTCAGTCCCAAGAAACCAGGGTACCTGTGTTGCTTTCCTTGTGCTGATGCAGGGATTCCTAGAACTCTACGATGTTAACGAACAGACTCCACACTGTCCAAAAACATTATAAATTTCTTTGCAAGATTGTGTCTGCTCATTAAATTGGAGCAAGAGTCCATAGTTTTTGTTAACCCTGCAAAGGGTCTTTGACCATAGCTCAAAATTAGAGCCCACTAAGATCTACTTCTCTCCAAATGATTGTATTTCATCATAAATATCCCAGGAATCATTCATTGGTCCATGATCAAGTAGAGTAACTAATACTAAACTTATATGAAAGAAATGCTTCAAATTTTCACATTGAAAAGCTGAAAACAAAGTTGTTTATACTTTTGTAAAGCAGTTCTCAGGCTCCTTTGTATTCTCAAAAAGGATCGATGACCCTGGATGTGCCATTGTTTGTGTGCGCTGTGTCTATCGGTGTCCACCACCTTAGGAATTGAAACAGGAAATGTGACAGGACTGCCTACACTCTGCATCTTCTCTTGGAAGCGCCATCAGGCTGTCAGGAGGGTGTGAGGATAAAAAGGCTGGAAAGGTTTCACCTTATTATGGAAACAATTTCCACTTTACTGCCCGCCGCAGGAGATAGGGGACTGTCATGTCTTCTGGGGCCACATTCTGAGACCCAGTGATGTGGAGAAACTGCGGTCTTATAATTGGTGCTGTTTTCCCTTTTGTTTTGGCTTTGGAAAGATGAGATCCGAAGGTGAGATTCATCTCTGACAAACGGAGTCAACTGTAGAGAGTGGCAGCCAACCACAGCACCCTCACTGACCCCATCCTGTACTTCTTCTTTGCTGTACTTTCATGATATGTTTGTTGCATCATAGTATGTTGTGTGCATCCTAACAAATCCCTTGAATCCTTTTTTGGAGAAAGATAGAACTTAGGAATTAAAGAAACAAGAGCAAGAATAATAAAACACTAAATTACCATAAATGCTGAGATAGAGACAATGATTTCTTAACACAATTTAATCTGAAATTGTTGAGTTCAGTGTCATGATAAGATTAGAAAATCTGTAACTTTTAGCAAGTCAGAAACTTGTGGAATCCAATAATTCTATATCTAGCTGTTTGGAGTTTTAGTTAAATGCTGATTTTTATTGTTTTTGCACAGAAGGAAGGTAAAGTAACAATGTTTTTGCTTCCATTTCCTCAGTTATTAAATATGGATTTAAAAAATGTTCCTTTACTCTTTGATACAGGAATTACCTGGGTAGAAATACAAGATATTTTATTATACTTTTATTTTAAACATGATGAACATTTTGATAATTCTCTTATACAAATGAGCCATGATGCCATTTATTTTATGTGTGCTCAGTGTGTAATGACTAATGTTCCATAAATCGGAAGGTTGGCGGTATTGAGTGAAAGTAGGTTCAGCAGAAGTAACCAGGTTCTGTGTTTAGTGCTGTTCATTATTAACAACAAAATATCTTTTCACGTGCACCTGGTAGCTTTCTTTCCCTACCAGTAGCCCATTGCTAAAGATGAATGTTTGAAAACAGGAGATTTCTCCTGTGAAACCATAAATCTGTGTTTGTGGTATTGTCTAATCTCTGTTGTGGGAATGGATCTGACATCACCATTTGAAAATTATGTCTTCTTTCAACCCAAAATCAGGATGCAGATGAAGATGGAGACAAATTTCCTGTTCGTATTCAGGCAAATGTCACACACAACGGTGGATAATTCTGTTACCCGGGGCGAGAGGCAAACGGACTTAGGGTTTGCCGTCCTTTAAGTGGGCTGATCTTCCAGGAGATGTCACAGTTTATGTGTTTACAGGCAGTTGAACTGAGCCCTTCCTTCCCCTCCAGCTAATCCTGGGCTGGAGAATGCAAATGTCATCACTGTAATATTATAAGTCATAGAAACAACCCAGAAAAGAGGATTTTCGTCCAAGGGTTCAAATCAAGTCCATATTTCCAGGTCCCCAATCCCTTCCCCATGTTCTCACATCAAACATTTCCAGTGTACATCACACCTTGCTGGAAATAGCCTTTACATTCCACTTGTCAGAACGACACGATGCAAACATCGTGATTCATGTTGGGAAAACACCCTGCCACCTACTTATCTGTGCACCGCTTCTTGGAGCCCTGACAACACCCTCCAGCAAAGTAGTACTGCTTCAGTCACCCTCCCCGTTTTGTGACATTTGAGTATATGTTAGCAAGGACATCATGTGAGAACCTTTTGCTGTCGAAAAACACGTAACTCCTCCCTGGCGAGATCTTGAAGCAATCGTCAAACATGCACCTCACCTCTTCCCTACACACGGTTAGACGGGTCCACACCGCCGTAGAGAGGCCAACTTACGGAAGGTCACTGTGAACTCTTGGTGCAACCGGGACCAGAAGCAGACGCTCTGGCTCTTTGTAAAGTGTCCCGGCTAGAAAATGCCAGGATTGTGCCTTGGGGAGGAAGCACTCACCTAGCTGGGAGCGCAGCCTGGACTTGGCCGAGGGGAACGCGGGCTGGGCTTCTGTAGCTCTGAGTGAGCACTTTCCATGCCCTTCGCACTGGTTCTTAGGCGGTGTGGCCTTTGCTGAGTAGGGCAGAGACAACTCCTTCCGCATTTCGTGGTAATATGGAGACAATATTTGTACTTCGAAAAGAATATCAAAGATTTGAGGAGAAGGGCTGTTCTGTCTGGAAAATTAAAACAGACCCCTTGACCTATAAAATAAACACAAGCAAACCAACCAAGAAAAACAAATTATGTACAGCAGGCAAAAAACAAAAATGCATATTTTAACTTGAAAGTTTAATACGTTTTTGTTGCTCTGCATTGGATGAAGTATTTTGGGCAACTGTATAGTTGGAACTGTTAACATTTTCATATCTTGGACTTATTCAACCCAGAGAATCGGAAAGCCTTATGATACCCCAGTATGCCATTCAATCTTTCACCAGCAGGGTGGAGCTCAGTCACGCTAGGGGGAAAAATATTCACTTAACAATGAAAAACATAATTTGTTTCCCATATGTATTTGCAGTTTAAAACAGACTCCTAATATATATTTGCTGACTATACTAATAAAGATTGCTGTCAAAACCCATGGCTATGAAAGACGACCATTTCCCATGTTCATTTCGTGGGAAAAATTGTACTATTACAATGAAGGGGAGTAGTTCGTGAGACACTGAAGGATTGTTTGATAACATCTGCTGCAAAAATATTTTGAGATATCTCATTACTCATGCAGATATGGGGGTCACTATTGCATTTAACGTGTTACTGAACTTGATTCTCCTTTCCCATCCTGTGTAATTATTCCCTTTTGGTATTACTCTAATTAGCCAAAACAGTAAGGCCACCAGTGACATTTAATTTTTATTTTTTTAGAAAGGCATAACTCAAAAGAGGAGTCTTTCCTTACCTATATGCAACACAAACATCAGATTTTAAAGTTACTTTTAAATTCTTATTTGTCAAGTTTCCTACAAATTAAACCTCTTAAAGAAGGTTTTGAGAGCTTCAAGTTAAGTATCACAGTTACATAAAGATAAGCAGACATTTGTCAACCAGTAGCTTAGAATCCAGTATTCAGTGACATATAAACTTGTATTAAAGAGTGATAAACACAATTTAATTACCAAGACAACGAGAAGGGATTGGAGGGAAAGGAACAAATCAAAGTGAATTTAAGTGAGTAACCTTTCACCTGACTCACATTGGTCAGAGTCCAATGCTGACCATAGGGACTGGAGCTCATTCTGATGATGTGATGGTAAAACGTTGTGCGTTCAATATGTCTGGTGGTCTTGGCACGATTCCCAGAGAACTCAAGTTCCCACCACATAACTAAAGAACCTCAACTTTGGCCCAAATGGCAGTCTTTGTTCTGTCAAAAAAGACTGAGGGTGGAAATGGGCCGCGGGGACACAGTTTTTCCTTCCTACTGACAGTCTTCATCTTCGAATGAGTGGACGGGACTCTGATGGTCATCTCAGGAGAAGTGGTGGCCAGGACCTCTTCTTTCTCTGACCTTGGGCGGTGGTGGATGTGGGGCTTGAAGGAGTCCTTCTCGAGGCCCAGTGTCATCTTGGGGGATCATAAAGCAACATAAAATTTATCACTCGGAAAGATAAAATGATTTCATGTGCAGGCTTCACCTCAGTCCTCCAGGAGACGTGGTGAATAAGCTAAGAAATTTCGTTCAGCAGAATTCCTCCCCTGGGTATGGGGAAGAGTGAGCCTTGGTCGTCTTTATTAGAAATTATGTACCTGAAGGCTCCCAGACAGACAGAGAGAGAGAGAGAGAGAGAGAGAGAGAGAGAGAGAGAGAGAGAGAGAAGGCGAGCATGCACAGCCTCACACTAAAACACTTTTCAAATGTCTTTAGAATGCATTAGTGCATTAATACACAGGGGCTTAGCTCTGATTGCCTGATATGGAAATCCCAGCTGCTCATCTTTAAAAAGCTAACACTTTCCATTATAAAGTGATTTTCCCCCAACTGGTTTTCCTCTTTCTTTTAATTCGCACTATTCATCTACAGAGTCCTTATGTGGTCCCCATGGTTTCTAAAATTACTAAAGGAAGAAATTCTTCCCTGAAGTCATTGTAAGTGGCTAGGGTGAATGATTCTTGTTCATGGATTAAGCTCCAAAGATACACGAACAAATGCAGGCTAGGTTATGGTGAACTGAGTCTGGTCTCTACAATTGTATCATTTTGCTGGTGTTCCGATCCAAATAGAATTTTTAAAATAGACTGGGGCAAAATGCAGAAGTTCCTTGGAGGGGTTCAATACTCATATAGAAAGGCAATTAGAAAAAAAAATCACAAAGTTAATTCTAGCGTGTAAGGAAGATAAAGAGCCCCTAGACAATTTCCATGGAAGAAAACATCACATGTTGAGAAAGCGGATACAAGATGGAAACTTAATCAGTCCCTCCAACTTGTATCTTATTTGACCTTTTGGTAAAATCTGACATGGACCTTCAGGCCCTCTGTCTTGGAATGTCCTTTCTTGATGGCTTCCAGAATACCCATCTCCACCCCGGGCTCCTGCTCTGTGACCTTTCCACCTGGAAAGTGGATGTGTCTCAAAGATCTGCATCCTCTTCCCTTTCCATTCTGCACACTCTCCCAGAGATATCAGCGCAATCTATCGTTCGGCTTTAGATTCCATCCACGTGATGATCACTTCTCGCCTGGTCGAAACTGTTAGAGGTTAGTAGCCGAAATTCAAATTAAAACAAGTGATTTTTTTTTTAAGTGTACTTACCAGCTCACACCACCGAATAATCTAGGCCTAATTATGTGAAAGTGCTCAGCATAATCATTCTATAGTATTTTAGTTGAGGTCCTACTATGAGCCAAGAACTATTCTAAGGACTGGAGATAGAAAAGTGAACTAATTAGCCAAAAATCCCTTGTGTCACGTAGTTCACAATGGGCAAATATGCACTTTACAATCACAGAAATGGGACAGTCATCATTGCTGTACTGTGGTGGCCAAACTCAGTCAAAAGTCAGTCTGCCAACAAGGGGTGGGATATAATTCTATCAGTTTACAGGAAAAGCAGCAAATGCACTTGCAAAAGCTATGCAGGGAGACCAAGGATTAAGAGAGCATTTTCTCTGTGTGATTAAATTGCTATATTTTGAAGATTGAGCCAAGAGAATCTACTAAAGTGTCTGTCAGAGGAGGCATGAAAGGGAGTGAGTTGAAAGTGGCAGAGTGATTCTGCCTCCAGCAATCGGAATGAAGGAGCAGCTACCAGCCTGGAAGGAGGAGGCAGTGGGAGGAGTCACCCCTCCTCTCTCTCTGAGAAGTTTGTCTCCGACCTCTCTATTCCTCTGTGAGCAGCTTTGCTGAATATCTGGCAAGAATGGTCACTTGTAGCTTCAGGTATATGCCAGCCCCTGATTCGGCAGCGAGTGGAAAATGAAAATCTCTGTCCTCCTACAAGTTTCGGGCTGACTTTCATCAGGTCGGTTGAGTTCTATGTCTATTCCAGAACCAGTTATTATGGTTCTTATTAGCCAGATGTGGGTCACTGGTTCACCTCAAAGACTGTGAATTCGATGCATTAATTTGAATAATACAGACACAGACCACTGGGGTAGCAGTGGTTTCTCAAAGAGAGATAGGCATGTATTGCATTACCAGAAGTGGAAGAATGGACGGTAGGAGGGCCAAAATAATATGCATTCAGTGCAAACCCAAAGTCTGCAGCTCCTATTAGGATCTCTGTGCTGTGTGTCTAGAACACAGTGTCACTTGGATATCTCACAAAGGCTTCCAACCTAATCTTTAAAACGGTGCTCAGCTCCATTCTTCTCTTAGCAATCTGTCCTCTTGCGTTTCTTATTATACCAACCTCCCTCTATGTGTCTAAGCAAAAAACCCTGGAAAGCAACATTCATTTCTACTATCCCCTCCATTCAGTGGATCCTGAGTCCATTAGTTTGGGCCGCAACCCACAAGATTTTTCTTGCTGTCTCACAGTTGACGGTTTTGTCTTTGTTTTTGCCTGTATTTTATACCCTGCTCTCCTTACATTTTGTTTAATGAGACTAATGATCTGTGTTGGTCACTATTTTCTCCCTCAGTAATTGACTCCTTCTAGTCAACTACTGGAACTGATGGCTCAAAGAATGAAAAAAACCTCTAACTTTAATTTTTATTTACAAAAACTTTAATCAGACCATATGAGCTATTGACTTCAGCAAAGCCTGTGTGCTCTGTTTCAGTTTGCTGGCTGTAGTCTTGTGGATTTAACTGTTGGAAAATGTGTAGGAACCCTCCCAAAGACTAATCTGAAACTGAAGAAGAGGAATAGAGCATGCTTTTTCTTTTTTTTTTCCAAAAAGCATTACGGTAGTTTGGGTCATTTTTTAAAAATTTCGATATGGGCAAATTCTGATTTTAGTTAAGTTTCAGTTGGGGAAGTAGGGAAGCAATGAGTATTACGGTATAACATTTTAGTTAATTGTGGAAGGAGCTGAGAAATAAAGGAATGGAAGGTGGGGTGAAAGTCAGGTATGCCTGGCAGCTAAAGTGAGTTCATGCACTAGGGGTGTCTACGATATTTTTCTCTCATTGCTGAGACAAAATACCCAACACCCAAAGTTAGGGGAAGAAAGGTTTATTTAGCTCACAGTTTGTTGAGGTTTCAGTCCCTAATTGGCTGGCTCCAAGGCAGGGTGGCGTGGTGGGCAGGCAGAAGGCAGCTTGGCAAGCAAGGGGCCTATGAGCCTCTTTCTGTCCCTTATATCTTACCCAGGCTGCCATGACTAGGTTGGTGCCAAACCAATCAGTGATTGATTTAGTAATCACCCGCCCTTAATCCCAGCATCACACACTATAAATTCAACCACCTCTGAAAAAGTCCCATTTTATGACCACATGAGGCTTTGGGGGGACATCTAAGCACAAACCATAACAAGAGGCTTGAAGTGAGATTTTTGGACCGCTCTTTCCTCCATTTAGACAAACTCTGGGGTTCACCACCAAGCATCTGATTACCACCTGAAACCACAGCAAGACCTCAGGTGTGGACAATCTAAACTCAGGGCCGAGGAGAGTGAGAATAAAGTGAACCTGATGTGCATCTTTGACTCTGACCTTGACTACTCCTGACTGCAAACAGACCTGCTTTGTTTCTGCTTTCTAGATCTACATTTCTCTTTAGGCAGTTTGAACCCAGATGCTACAGGGAAAGAGATTCCAGGAAACATATTCCCAGCTTGACAAATGTGACCTGCATCAGCCACCCAACACTCAGGGCTTTCTTTAGATACTAGAGACTTGCGCAATTTAATTTGCCACTGTGAATCTGGAAAAATGTAAAAAAGTTTAGACACTCAGTTGCCCTGTAGAGTACGGTGAACCTGACATGGTACTTTCTACCCTAAAAGGGTAGGTGGAAATGCCAAGAAGCCTAAGTGTAAATGGAAGATCAAATAAGTTCATGGCATAGGGAGAAAGAACACCATCTACTCTTAATTATAATGGTTTTGGAGGTAGAGAACATGCTGCTAAGAAATAAAGTAAAAACATCTAAGTGGATTTGAAACACAGAAAGCATAAAAAGAGTGAGTTAGGGGGTTGTATTATCTTCTAGACTTTGATCAAATTAACTGTCTAATGGAAGCTAGCACAAGGCCAGTGGACTGCAGCATCAGGTTCCTGTGTTGCTGATGATGAGGAAACGCAGAAGCATTGAATCTTACATGACCACCTTCCTAGTTGAGCCCTTTACCCAACTTCTAATAAGCACACTGTTCCTTCTCCCTGACACCTTTTCCCTAATCTCTTGCTACAGCTTACTGAGGAAATCTTAGATGTCCACATACTCTCTCTGCAAAGACAATACCTTCTTCAGTGGTACAATCTTTTAAATTAGAAAATAGAACATCTCACTTGTAAGCCTCAAGTATTTGCATTTGGGTGCTGTCTCCACCTGCCCCCAACCTCCTTGGCTTCCAAAACACAAGGAACATCAAGTGAGATGGCCAGCAGCGCTCAGAAGCACGAGGACAAAAATATCACATCAACTAATTTCTACTTAAAGGGTTAGATGAAGTTTGGTTGATGATATTTTATGTGCTAATCCTAACAGCATGTGCAGCTTCCCTGCTGAGGGACCTCAGGCCCGCGCCTGCAGAGGACGCTGCGTGTGGATCCAGCAGAGGGCGCCGGTGCGCTCTCCGGCTCTCCCCGGAAGGCCGCGACACAGGCACCGCTCTGGGCAGCAGTCCGGGAGGAGAGTGTGCGAGCTAACGTGCAGGGCGCAGTGCGGTGGGAATGCAGTGTAAGTACCCCCAAGGGGCATGAAGAAGGGAGAGCAGGCTTCACGTCTGCCGGCGTGCTGAGAGGTTGGCAGAAGCCAAGCAGGGGAGACCCTGAGCTTCCGGGATGCTGACGCTCATGGGGACAGGGCCAGTGGGCTCCCCGCTCTGACGGGTCTTCTGACTTCTCCTTTAACTTTTTCACGCTGTTTCTGCTTTTCGTGTGACACCATTAAAATCGTGCTGTTATCTTACCATGTGCAACAATGAAATAGTGCTTCTGTGTTGTGAGTGTGGCGTTGATAGGTTCTCAAGTCTTTACACTGTGGCATGGAGTTGGCCACATTCTCCGTGACTTCTGTTTCCTTCGGGTAGGTGAGGACACGGGGGCGGGGGGGGGGGAGGAGCTGTGCACCTGGTTCGTCGCTCCTTGCTGTTTTGTCGTGTTTCAGCGTCTGGCCCGCACTCATTCTGCTGCACGCAGTATTACAATGGGGCACAGGTGAAGAGATCCTCCAACTCCCTACGGCCAGCTCGGCTGCGATGACCCCACTCACATTTCCATCCCGTCCTGGACTGTGCTGTGCATGTTCTCACGTGAGGTCACTTGGTCTAAAGGTCTGTCAATATTTAACATCATGAGAACTGCAAACTTGTTTCTTGGGGTTACAGAGATATCTCAGCTTCCCATGTTCTAATTCATATTTTAGTAGACTTTAGAATGCATAAGTCGTGTTCACTATTGCTTATGTTATCGGGTGGGGTCCAATATTCCTGTGTTCTTCTCCTCCTCAAGCAAGGAATTGAATGAGGGGGGCAAACAGTAGTTCTAAAGTTTTATTTAAAATTATAGAGAAAAGAAGAAAAGGAAAGTTGAGCATAACAATAGAAACAGCAAAATATGTACCGGGCCTAAAAGGCGAGGTAGGGGTTACCATGGAAAAGACAGAATAGTGGTGGTGCTGGGTGTGCAGCCACCATCTTCCATGGGAGGGAAAAGGGATAGCCCCCTCCCTGGCGACTCTGTAGAAAAGAAGAGAGCCTTGCTTCCCGTGTTGCTTCTCTTTATCAAACGGAGTTCCCGTGGAAACTCGTGAGGACTCCCTACAGGTCAACTGAGGGGGCCGGTGCTTGAAATGCTGAGGTCAGGTCCAGGCCACGCCCCCAGGTCACATTCCCTTGCCAGCCAGCCTTAGCCACGCCCTATTCCTACCTCACTTATTCTCACTAATAAGTCATATTCATGAATTCATATTCTTGTTAATTCATATTCCTATTTCGGCCTTCACTTTTGAGTTAATTTCTTTATTTGTTACTGAGGATTGAATCCAGAGTCTTCACACCAATCTGTATTCCCAACCCTTTTTATGTTTAATGTCTCAATAAGTCTCTAAATTGTCCTGGCTGGGCTCAAACTTGTGATCTTCATGCCTCAGCCTCCCGGAGGGTTGAAATTCCAGGAGTCCATCACCATATCTGGCTTTGAATGTGTTTACTAATTCTCATTTGCTGATTGCTATGAGTTGTACCATTTCTCTAAATAAACTCCTGAGCCATTTCAGTTTCCCATGTACCATTCTACAATAATTTTGATGTGGTGAAGTACAGTATTCACCCTAAGAATTCTCTTTTGCATTTTTATACAAGACTTCCTTAACCTTGGGTCACAAGGGTATTTACAGACATTTTGGTCTCTTAGCCTATGGTTTTACCCTTCGCGTTTTGATTTGAAACCATGTGAAACCTAATTTTATATATGGTGTAAAACAAGTATTGAGCTATGTTTTCTCATAGGGTGAAGTGTTTCCCCAGTTATTTTGGAGTGATAATTCTTACATATGTATGCATCTTTTTCGAAACTCCTCATGGTGTTGAGGGTAGTTTTGTTTTCATCCTACTTTTATAATATTGTTGTTACTGACACTTTATGGTATTGTACATTTTCTCAGGCATACTATGGTCTAATTTATAAACAGTGAATTTGCTATGATTTTTGTTAAATACATACAGTCAGTGTAACCACTGTCCTAAGTAACACAGAGCAAATCCCTCCCCACCCTCAGTTCCCTCATGCTCCTTTGTAGTCTTGCCTTAGCTCCAGCCCAACCTCTGGCAGTCATTGATCTGATTTTCGTCTCTGAGATCTGCCTTTTCTGTAGCATAGTGCACATGGAGTCATGGAGCACGACGCCTTTGGAGAAAGGCTGTTTTCTCCCAGAAAACTTCATTTTGAGGCAAGCCATGCAAGAGCGATGTGTTCCTTTTTCTAACTGAGCAGTAGGCCATCTTTTGGACAAACGGCAGAGTGTTTGTATAGTCACCAGGTGAAGCACATTTGGGCTGCTTTTAATTTTGAGCGATTATGAATAAGGTGACTGTCTATATTGGCATATAGGCTTTTTAAAGAACATTCATTTTTTCACTTGTGCAAATACTAAGGAAGGAATAAGGTCTGCTGGGTTATATACTTACATTTTTGAGACACTTCAAACTGTCTTCCAAAGTGGTGCTAATACTGAGAGCACTGTGCCTTCTCATTAGGTGGATATCATACCTGCACATCATTTTTTTCTCCTGCCTGTTTCTCCAGTAGTGTGTACTAGTACTTGATTGTGACTTTTTTGAATTTCCTTTTCCATACCGATTAATGATATCAACTGTGTTTTCATGTATTTTCTTGACATCGTTATACCTTCTTTCGTGAAATGTGTGTAAAAACTGGCCCTGACCGGCGTCTTATCGTATCGATTGTTTACTTACTACTTACTTTTTGAGTGTTCTCTAAATTGTCGGAGTACAGCTCGTTTTCTTTTCAGATATGTGTTTTGTAAATATTTTCTTTTACTCTGTGGCTTGACTTCTTATTTTCTTAACCAGTGTCTTTAGATAATTAGATATGTTTCAATGTGAAGATGTCTACCATATTAATTTTACTTTTTATGGATAGCATTGTTGGAGATGTAGTCAGAAACATTTGCTTAACTCAAATGACAAGGATTTTTTTAAACCATGTTTTCTTCTGAACATTTTATAGCTTTAGGCTTTACACTGGAGACTACAATCCATTTTGATTTACTATTTGAATGTGCTAGGTATTATGAAACAAGGCTCAGTTTCCTGCGTGTACATGTTCAGTTGTCCCCATGCCATTTGTTCAAAAGACTGCTTAATCTATTAGAATTTCTTTGTGTTTTGTTGGAAATAATTGACCATGTATGAGGTCAGTAACAAGACCTCTCGTTCCATTGTTCTGTATGACTATCCTTTGCCAGTGCCACACTTCTTTGATTACTTTAGTTTTCTAGTTAGTCTTTAGTTATTGTGTATCTTCTGTGTTCTTCCTTTTCAAAATGTTTTCTGGTACCCTAGTTCCTTGGATTTTCCATGTCTATTTTAGAATAAGCCTGTCGGCTGCTATCACAGAATGCCACTGACTGGGTGATTCCTAAACAATAGAAGCTTATTTGGGCCACAACACTGGAGGCTGGGAAGTCCCAGATCATGGTGCTGGTGTCTGTTGACATCTTGTGCTGCATCAAAACATGGCAGAAGGGCTAGTGAGCTTGTGTGAGATGGAGAAGTGGGGCCTTTCTACCAGGAGCCCACTCCTGCAGTGACTGATTACTTCTGAGACAGTGACGATAATCTGCTCCTGAGCACAGAGCCGTCTTGACACCATCACTTCTTAAGAGTCCTGTGGGGCTGTTGGGCAGAGGTATGCATGAGGTGGCTATACAGTGGTAAAGGGACCTTGGGAGCCAAAAGCCCGGGCCTCCCAAATGCATGATTAGATGAACAGATAGCCTGAAGGGCCACAGTCCAAGGAGGACCAAAACGTGTTGCCTTAAAGGGTGCATGCTCTAGGCTTCATCCTCCCCATACTCCACTTTATTACTTAGACTGGCCCTGAGGTCAGTCAAGTAGCAGGACCCTGTCCTGTCTGTGTCCTTCCCCTATCTGCATAGAGGTCCTTCTTTTGTGCTTTATCCTTGATTCCTGGTTCTATCAATAAAAAGCCACAGAAGCTCCAGTTCAGGGATGCATTTTCCTGAGACTCACGCTTAGGAGGCCCCGGTTAAGGTGGCCCCTCCGGGCCTTCTTGGAGGTTAAACTGGACATGGACTCCAAGTAATCGCTCATCTTTCGTGCCATGCTATGGTTGTGAACTTCAACAGGGTGCCACTCTTAATCACCATTTAGATGGCAATTCAAGTTCAACATCAGTGATGGAGGGGACTTTCAAACCATATTTAAAATTTCTGAACGTTTTACTAGGAGGAGAGTGACTGGATGAAAGGAGGCCAGTCCTGGCGGTCAGCAGCATTGCGTCTTTTGCTCTGGAGGTGGGAAGGCTCCAAGTGACTTAGGGCCTTTTTCACAAGCAGCAGTCTCGACTCTGCTGCAGGTCTGCTCTGTTGCTGGGAGCTCTCCTGCATTTCTAGCTAGAGTTTCACTTGAGGTCTGTGGAGAAGAGCCTACAGATTTGTGCGAACTCTCTTAGTATCTGCAACTTCATACTCACTTCCCAGTGATTTCACACTTTCATACTCATCCATTCTGGGGTTCATCTGCAGTGCACTTAGAGCTGAGCAGAAATCCTCAAGTCCTTAGTTCTGAATGGGAAACAATGAAATGAGTAGGAAGGGGGCAGTGAGGGAGGAGATAGTATGTGGACAATAATATAATTTCCAACTCTAAGAAGGATATTTGTTTCAAAACATGCCAGTGATGGGACATGGGACATAGTACCCCAAAACTTGGCCCCTTGGCATTTGAAGATCCTGGAAGAACGGGAAGGCACTCTTGGCTTCCTGCCCTTTGTGCCTGAAACAGGCCATTAAAGCTTTTCTGACCTTTCGCTAAAGTAGCTCAGAAAAATCCTGCTTCTACAGCAATCCTCTCAGAGCAGGAGGAAAGGAGAGTGATTATTTCTGGAGACACAGAGACATGGAAACTCCGAATGAACAGGCCTTGCTACAAACCCCTGGTTCGTTACCATTAGATCGTGCCTGTCTGTCTTCCAGTCATACTTCTGCACAACTGTCCATAGAGATACTTTCTCCTGTTTGTGTCTTCATTTCTGAAGGTTCCTGTGGCAGGCAAAACATATATGGAAGACATTTGTATGTTTTCCTTTGCTAACTCTGTCTTGTATGATCGGTGCCCCTCAGGAACCTTCTGAAGGTGAGGCGTCTTCTCTTCCCCACACCAGCAGAACACAAGTACTGTTGGCAGTCATTGCACTAACACTGGGAACGTGCAGGGCACAACTCAGTGATCTCTCTGCATTGCATGATGTTTTCTGAGACTTCAAACTAGAAATGGTGCCTGGATGGAACCCAGCATGGGAGCCAAATGGAAATGAGTCGGTTAAAAAGTGGTAGCTGCTTGTTGTCCTTCAGCTCTGCAGCACAGTATGAATTTGACCCAGTACAATCATGGTGTGACCCGTCTGGGCCTTAAACCCTGCGTGGGGACATGGCGGGTCTTCACTTGCTTTGGCAAACTCACAGATAAGCGAATCCGGGGGCACATGAGGAATGCGTGCTGTGCTTTCATTCCACGCAGTAGAGAAGGACCATTACTACATCCTCATTTCCCACACCTGCAGTCACGGGTGTTATTATTACAGTCCTTGAGCTCATGTGCTATCATTTTGCTTGCAGAAAATCACAGTCACAGAGATTCGAAGCTAATGGCTGCTAACCATTTCTCCCATGGCAGCACGATGTAGCAGCTCACCTGGAGCTTTGAACCAAGCAAAACCTGGATTTCAATTGTGGTTTTGCCACTTTCTGATTATGGAACTACAGATTTGTTCATTCGGTACAATGCACTTTTCCCTTCGGCAGAAAATGGAACAAAAACAATAGTATCTGCCTCACAAGACTGTTGAGAAAAGTAAAGGAATTCAAATACCTAACGTCCTTTAAAAAGGATAAATATATTATTTATAATATAACCAGGAGGCAAAATTATCTCCAAATAACAGTTTTACTTTTTACAGAAGTTAAAAATTATGTGAAAACATACTAAAATTAAACTCAACCCACATCCTAACAAAGTTCAGTTTAATTATACAATTTATAATTGTAATGAACAATCTGGAAATAAAAGCTGATTTTCAAAGGGAAACATTTTCAGGAGGTATTTTCCATTACGGAATTCTGTCAGCTTTATTTCTGTTCATCTTGTCATTATTATTCATCAGTGTTATGCAGGTTACCATGAGCAAGTACTGGATGTGGGTAACGAAGCTTCTGGAAAAGAAGAAACATGATAAAAGAGTGTTAAGAAAGTAATCCTGTAGTGATACGTACAATTTTATCATGATTGCTTCAGCGCTTGTAGTCTGCCCACAAAGACGCATTTTTTTTTTAATTTTATTTTAAACCAAGAACATGTATTGGTACATTCTACATACAATGGTCACATTCATTACATTAATTCTGTACCTATACATGATGTATCTTGGTTCTCCCCCCTCTCCCCCCCTCCCCTCTGCACCCTCCCTCCCTATTTACAGCAGGTTCATTTATCATTTTCCATATTTTCCCTTTCCCCT
>PVJO010029265.1:0-16994 GCA_004026905.1 Hystrix cristata | reverse complement strand
TGTTTCTCCTCTGTGATGCCCCTCCGCCTTGCCATGGACTGTTTCTCCTCTGTGGTGTCCCCCTGCCCTGCCATGGACTGTTTCTCCTCTGTGGTGTCCCCCTGCCCTGCCATGGACTGTTTCTCCTCTGCAACGCCCCCATGCCCTGCCATGGACTCTTTCTTCTCTGTAATGCCCCTCTACCATACCACCCTGCCTTGGAGTCAGCTGGCTATGAATTACGTCTACAAACTGTGACCCAAATAAACCTTTCCCCCTTCCACTTTGAGTGTCAGGTATTTTGTGTCAACAATGAGGAAAGTAACTAAGACAGAGTCCTATGGAGGAAAAAGAAAAACATATATATATATACAAATTTATGTTCTGTGTGTGGATGGGTATGATTCTGTTGACCAAACAATCACATTATGTTTTTGTTCATGTTTCTTTTGTTTTCTTTTTCTTTTTTTTCTCTTTGCTGAGAATGGAACCCAAAGCCTCTCCCAAACTAGGTAAGAACTCTATGTCCTGAACTTCTAAACAGTTTCTTTCTTTTTTTTTTTTTTTTTTTTTGGTACAGACTAGCTAAGAAGAAATGTCACTTTGGAGGACAGAGGAAAACATGCAAGGTCTGTCTACATCACTGCTGAGTCCATGTGGGCCTGAACAAAGCCTTTCATCTGGGCAATTCATCACACCCAATCATGGCTTCCCCGCTGTGCCCTGAAGACAGGCAAGTACTGCTTGTCCGATGCTTGTCTGTTCAGGAGACCCAGGAACCCAAACACAGTACATGTTCTGCTTTCCCACCAGATGCTGGGCTCTCACCCCTGCAGGCTGGATGTGCCACTAGATGCTTCCATCCTGGTGACTGAACTCAGGCTGCGTGGCTTCTCTGTATACCACTCCTCAGACTCACAGAATAGCTGTGTGCCTCCCGCTAGGGCATGGTTGGAGAGCCCAGCTTGGGGTGTCTGGAGTGGTGATGTGCTAGATCTTACTGGGAGTACTATTGGAAAGAGTGCTTTGGAATATACAAAGCATTACAGCATAAATTTGAGCAAGGATAAGTTGACCTGGACAAAGGAAGTAGCCTCTAGAAGTGAGGAGTCCCCAGAACTCAAGAGAAGCTGATTTCTCACAATGGTAATTGTTCTTCAGACCATTGCAATTCTCATAAGACATATGGAGGAATGCAAGCTCCTCTAAGCCCAGACTTCCGTCCTTTCATCATTAGGTCCCCGGTGATTTGCATAATGACAGGGCCCTGGAGAATCACAGCCTCCTGCACAGGGGTATTAATTCTTTATCTCCATCTTTGCCACTCAAACACAGTAGCTGAAAACAGCAATAATTTTAAAAAGCTTACATTTAATTTTATCTTCCGGAACAGAACTTGAGCTCTATTTCTGTCCTCTATTTCTTCCTCCTCCACCATTGCCTCCTCCTCCTCTTCCTGCCTGCCCTCCTTCTCCCCGATTACTTCCTCCTCCTCTTCCTTCTCTTTCTCGTGTATTGCATCTTCCTCCTCCTCTCCTAATCCTTCTTCTTGTCTCCTTCTCCTTTCTTCTTCTACTTTCCCTTCCCCTTCTCCCTCTTCCTTATCCTCTCCCCCTCCTCTCTCTCTTTCTTCTCTTTCTGTTTCTCTCTCTCTTTCCTATTTCTCCTCTGTCTCTTCCCTCCCTTTATTCCTCTCTCCTTCTCTCTCCCCCTCTCTTTCAGCCCAGTCAGGTCAAGGAAAATACTGTGGCTTGGTAGCCCATGGCAAGAATCTGTTGGACACATTCTATGCAGAGAAATATGCAATGAAGAATTCTTAAAGACATGAAATTGACTCCATAGGGAACAAGTGCCTTTTCAAATTAATATTATGACAAGGTCTCGAGGGGTTTATAATTTTCCATGAACCAGAGTATGTGTTTTTATCACAGAAAATGAAAAATGTGTAGATCATCTAGAACCAGCCATTGAGAGATAGCCATGGAGAAATTTAGATTGTCAGGAGGGAAGCTACATCTAGATACAGAGGGCCTGGGCTTTGAATTCATTCCTTGCATAAAAAAAAAAAATCAGGCAAAGATTTGTAGATAAAAAGATGTATCTTTCTTATTTTTTATACATCTGTTGCTCACTCATACATTGCAAACCATATACAGCAAAAGCTGGACTAATGATTTCAGGAATTAAATGTGAGTAAGTCTTTGAAATAAGCTTCATTTATTCCTCTTTTAACACATGACTGTTATCATCCAGAACTTAAATGCATACTTACATGTCTTAAATTGGCTGCCTATTCCAGTTAATCTAGGGCCCTAGGGGGGAAAAAATACATGTGTACCTATATGTGCTTATATATACCTATATATGTTCAAGGACCATATATGTACGTATCCTTTTAGAAATATGTTTATAAACAGTTTTTACCAAAAGAATTTCATATTGATCACATTTTATTTTCCATTTAATGATAGACCCAAATCTTTTCAGCCATCTCAGTAAATATTCCCACCTCATGTTTATAGATCACATTATGCCATTATGTGGCTAACACTTTTATTTATGGGACCATTTATATTTCAGATATTTCTTAGTTTTCCTAAATGAACCATGATCTAATGAAATTTTGCAACTGACTTCACTCCCAAAATGGTTTCCAGCAGCATAGGAAGATGCCCCCCTTTAGAGAGAAATAGGTAAATAGAAGAAATTCAATATTCCCTCCTTAGACTTTCTCAGACATTTTTGAGTCTCAGCTGACTACAGGTGCCTCTATACGACTTTGCTCGCGGCATGTGTTCAATCAATGATTGCTTCATCAATGAAATTCTGTAATAGCAGATAGCAAGACTGAAAATGAAGCTCAATGAGTAAACATTTAGGAGAACCTGAATAAACACCTCTCTTTCACAACACAAGGGATGTATCAGCTGAGGGGTAGAGGTATTGAGGTTATAGGACAGAGGAGTTTTTATTGCTAGTGAATCTCATATTGAAGCCATATGTTACCTAGGTTGTAAAAATGGGGATATCCGAAGTGGGGACCAGGGATGGATACGCTTTCCCACCAACTTCTAAGAAGCCGACAGTGACCCCCACATGACTTCCCTCCTGGCCCAGGGCAGATCCAACTTGGAATGCGGGATAAGACAAAATGAGTTGTCCATGGCAGCAAGCCCATGCGACAACCCGGCTTCCTAGTGCCCTGGGGACATCTGCTTAAAGAAGAATAAAGAAGGCAAACTATACCAAATTCCTTGTTCTTTCTGACAGCGATAATCCGGTGACAGTGAAAATGAAATGGGTACTCAGAACACTCCAAAGCACTAACTGTGCACTCCTTGGCCTAAACTATTATGTTGGCATGTAGACACTGCTCAAAAAAACATTGGCAATTTGCTTCCGTGACTGCCTGCAAAATCTCCGAGGAAAACGCTGATTATATTCAAGGCACTGGTTACACAGAAGCCAGTGATGGGTCTGAACGTCCCTCGAACAGTAAATCACCATCTCACTTATGAAGACAGTCTGTCACTAGCATTTATATCAGCGCCTGTTATTTACTCAAGTGCCGATACAAAGTGAAATGAACTGCTTGCAAGAGTATAGCTGCTAGACGCCAATGTGTAGAGGCTGGAAGTGACAGCCAGGATGGATGGCTTCCCAGGCACTGAGAGCCGATACAATTATATCCGACTCTCTAATTAGGCACTTTGAAGATAGTGGCAACGCACGCGTGGGAAAGTCCGCAAACAGGACAAACTAGATGTGAACCGTGTAATAATGGTATTGCACACGACTTTTGACTTCTCCTTTTTAAATTTCTCAATAGGGGAATTTGCCTTCCCTTTATGATATAGAGTTGTTGCTCTTATTTTAGTAGTAGTAGTAACAATAGTAGTAGGAACCGTAATAATAGTATTCTGAGGTGTTTGGCATAAAACTGAGGGCCCCGAGCATTGTAGGCAACTGTTCTACACCTGAGCTATACTTCCAGTGTTATGCAATTGTTCCTCAGTAAACGTGGAGAAGGACTGGTTCCAGAATTGCTGCAGATACCAAAATTCGCAGATGCTTAAATTCATTAGATGAAATGTTTGGTGGTTAAGTGTGATTGTGTCCAACTTGATGAGCTAAGGAGCTACCCAAAGAATTGATGGAGCACACTCTTGACTGTGTTGGGGAGGGGCGAGGGGTCATGACCTTGGAGACTTGGTCTGATACCCTGGCTCCTTCTTCTCTGTCGCTTTTCCTTTCTCTCTCTGCTTCCTGGCTGCCATGATGGGAGGATCTTTGTTCTGCCACACATTTCTGCCATGATATTTCTGCCTTGGAGCCAGTTGGCCATGGACTGAACCCTCTTAAACCGTGAGCCAAAATAAACTTCTCCTCCTTTAAGGTACGAGTCTCAGGTATTTTGTGTCACCAATGAGGAAGCAAAATGGTATAGTATTTGTATGTCACTCGTCTTAATTATGTTTCTTGTTGCTGAGACAAAATACCCAACACCCAGAGTTAAAGGAGGAAAGGTTTATTTTGACTCACAGTTTGTACAAAGTTCAGTTCATAGTTGGCTGGCTCCAAGGCAGGTGGCCTGGAGGAAGGATGCTGCAGAGGAGAAACAGTTTATAGTGGACAGAAGGCAAGAATGCAGCAAAGTAGAGTAGAAGCAGCCAGTGAAGGCAACCGCCCTCTTTCTGTCCTTTATACTCTGTCCAGGCTACACACCCTTAGGGTTGGCCTTCCCATTATCCACACCCAGAATGACGCCAAACCAATCAGTGAACTATTTTAGTAATTACACACCCTCGATTCCAGCATCATACACTTAATCCCAGCATCACACGCTCTAGATCCAGCTACCTCTGAAAAGCCCTACCTGTGACTGCCTGAGGGTTTAGGGGGACATCTAGACACAAGCCAAAACATAACTTATGTGAACTTTTCCATAACTTAAATCATCTCTAGATTACACGTGATATCTAATATAATAAATATACCATGGAAAATTTTGTTATATTGTGTTATTTAGGAAACAATGACCAGTTAAAAATAAAACTATACATGTTCAATACAGATGCAATATTCTCCCATAATTTCGACCCAGAGTTGGAGTTGACAGAATCTTTTAAATAAAAATTTGTGACTACAGACTCCTGACTTTATTTAATTTTATAGTCAGAGGAAGCATGTATTACTTCCAGAAAAGGAACAAAGGAGTTCCCCCTATCTTTACTAGAAGAAAATATCATTATTGCACCTGGGGCCTTATGCTGGCCTCCATCTATCTTCACCTTTGGTGGCCTACGCCTGTTATACTCCTGTTGAAGGATGCTCTTGGGTCTCTGAGGTAAGCACAGTGAGCCTTTGTATGTCCCTTCTCTTGGGCACTGGATGATAGGCCAGGGGTATACAAACCTCTTTCTTGGGTTGGAACTACGCTGAGTCTCTTAAAATTTGATCTTTATCTTTGTACTTGGTGGCCAATGCCCAACCTCACACCCATTCTTGGTTTCTTCCCCTTGCTTCTTTTTCCATGGATTAGTCACTTTTCTGTGGCTGGGACAAAAAGAAGTTTATTTTGGTTCATGTTTTTAAGGGATTCAGTACGTGGTCAATTGGTTCCAAGGCAGGAATATCATGGCGGAAGCCCATGGAGGAGAAAGATGATCAAATCATGGCAATAAGGAAGGAGAAAATGTAAGAGCCCCCACGATCCAATTGTCTATGGAAACTCACTCACATCAACACCCAGAAGAATGCTTTGCTAATTCCCTATATGTTTCTCAATGCCATCAAGTCGATCATCAGGATCAACCATCACTGGATTGGGGATTTAGCTCAAGAGGTAGAGAGTTAGCCTAGCAAGTGTAAGGCCCTGAGTTCGAGCCCCAGCACCCACGAGATTAACCATCACCTTTCTCTGCTTCCTGTCTGTCTTTCTGGAAGCACTTTTGCAATCAGACCCCAAGGTGGCCTCCAAGATCCCTTCACATTTTGGATACGAAATCTAGTTACCTGCTCCCAGTGTAGACTAGACCAGTGATTGTTATTCATGAGAACAGGGCAAAGGTAAAGGTTTCAGCATACTTTTTTTTTTTTTTTAAATTTTAAACCAAGAACATGTATTGGTACATTCTACATATAATGGTCACATTCATTACATTTATTCTGTACCTATACATGATGCATCTTGGTTCTCCCCCCTCTCCCCCGCCCCTCCCCTCTGCTCCCTCCCTCCCTATTTACAGCAGGTTCATTCATCATTTTCTATATTTTCCCTTTCCCCTCTCTTTCCCCTGTTGGTTTCAGCATACTTAATTAAGGTCCATGTCTGCTGATTTTTGAGTTCATCAAAAGGTGGATTTATCCTGGGTGATCCTGACTTTATCAAGTGGCAGCCATTAAAGAATGTGCTTCGTTCCCAAAAGTTCATGTCCTAGAAGCTTAGTTCTCAACATGGTGATGCTAAGAGTTGTTAGGATCTTTAATTGGTGAGCTCAGATAAGGAAAGTAGGTCACTGGGGTGTCACCCAAAGAATGGATTAATATTGATCTTGAGAAATCAATTAATATGTTGATTAATCTTGATTGTCAGTTTGACTGGGTTAAGAAACACTTAGGAGATTAGTAAAGCACATTTCTGGGCGTGTCTGTGGGAGTGCTTCCAGGGATGATTGGCAAGGAGGCCAATGAACTGAGAGAGTATGGATGACAAGACCTGGTTGAGGATGATACCATCCATTAGGCTTGCGGCCCAGATGGAATCAAATGAAAAGAAGAAAGAAGCTGTGCTGTACTTACAAGTTTAATTCTGCTTAAATGGGTACATTTATTGCCCCGGCCATCTCCTATGGACATCCGAATCCAGCTTCTTCAGTCTTTCAATACAGGCCCTCACTGGCAATTCTCTTGGAAACTTCCAAGCCTTTTGACTTAGATAGCTGCTATATCCATAATTCCTCTTATTCTGAGGCGTCCAGCTTCTTGGATGCACAGCTTCTGGACAACTTGGACCTCCAGCATGAGGATGACCATTTGGGAATCTCCCACTTTTGCTTCTGTAAGCTTATCCAATAATGACCCCCCTTCATAATGTGTGTGTGTGTGTGTGTGTGTGTGTGTGTGTTCTATTGATTCTGTTACTGCAGCAGTCCTAACCAACTAAAATAGTTTGCACAAGGGTGAGTCACTATAACATAGGACTCTCCATGACTTGCCCCATTTTGAGTACAGCCACTACCTTTTTGTCTCTCTGAGATATTTTGATGCAACTAAAAATGGGTCCTCACCAAAGGCCAAGTACAGGGGACCCCAGGTCTTGGATTTTAGCCTCCAAAACTCTGAGCTAAGTAAACATCTTATCTTTATAAAATATCCAGCTTCATAATATTTTGATAAAGCAATGGAAAATTGATTATAAAAACAAAAGTAGAATAACCACATAATCCAGCAACTACACATGTGGGTATGTAAGCAAAGGAACTGAAATCAGTGTGTGGAAATATATATCTATAGATCTATAGATATATCTGATCTATAGATAGATCTATAGATAGATATATGTATATAGGCTAGCATGTTACTGAATCTTACACAACTAAGAAATACTGACACACACTATGCCCATGGATGAAACTTCAAGGGATTAGGTTAAGTAGCACAGGTCAGATAGATAAAGACAAATATTTCATCATTTCACTGTGAGGGACTTATTGTGGTCAACTTGAGTAGGAATGCCCAGATGGACTGAGTTGATGTGGTTCTGGACACAGAGATCCACCCGAAGGTTATTGTGGACACGACATAAAGGAGAATGGGAGCAAAAGATGGTGGCCAGCTGTTTCCCAAAAGAAGCTCTGCTGCAGCTTTCCAAAGGGAATTCGGCTGTTGTCATCACAGAAGTAGCTCAGAGCCCTGCTGTTGTCGAGGATGGCTGCCATTTGCTTTGGGGGAGCTCTGGTCTTCATCTCCGCTGTGAGTGTTATACCTTGGCTCCAGTATAGATTTCTGCAGCCTTTTAGTGTTGACACGGAGGTACGTGGGACATTGCCATGGGCTCCCAGGCTTGATTGGGTCTTTCGGGTCTCCAGTGCATAGGCAGATGTTCTGCGCTCTCCCTGCATTTGGTTTATAAGTGAATGTGGTAATTTGTATCTGTCGTGTATTAAATCTGCTCTCTTGCAAACCACTGACTCTAGAAAGGTAACTAATACACTCACTTATATATGGAATCCAAAAACATAGGACTCATAGATGCAGAGAACACAATGGTGGTTGCCAGAGGCTGGGAGATGAGATGTTTGCTTTGGGTAGATCTTAGCTAAAGTGTGTCAATTTTAATATACAACATGAATAAATGTCTAACGTATACCATGGTGAATATAATTAACAATACTCTGTTGCATACTTGGAATTTGTTAAGACAGTACCTCATAAGTGTTCCCACCTAGCAACATCCACGAACACAACATAATTATTTGTGGCGACAGAGAGGTGAATTAGCTACTTTATAGAGACAGTTTGACAATCTATGAACATAACAATGCTATAAAGTACATGGTAAATACATTCTGTTTATATTTGTCAATTTTACATCCATAATGCTGGGGAGAAAAAGAAGTCAGATTGCTATTCTACAGCCCTATACTCTCAGTTCCCCCCAGTATCTGCTCTCGGGGGTTTCCCAAAGCCACACGAAGAAAAACATAACAGCCAGGAATAATGATAGAAGAAGAATGAACATTTGAGGCTGGGGATGCAACACTAGCTTAGCATGCAAGAGGTTTGTTCTGTAGCCCTGCAAGAAAAGAAATGAACACTTTCTAGGTAAAACTCACTTTAACATGCAATATCATTTTATGATACCTTATATGAAATCCGTTTTCATCAGTGTAAATGTATATTTTTCTTTTCATTTTACTTTGAAAGGAAAAATGAAAATAACACATATAACCTTTCACTGTGGTTCGCGGGTAGCTCCGCCAGGGCTGGGAGACATTTTGCAGGGTGATAAATTTAATGTGATTGAAAGAGTGAAAGAACAAGTCATGCTTGCAAATTCCCTGTGCAGAATCCTCTTTTAGAAACCATGCCAGCTGCTCATGGAATCTATTGCGATCTGCCCTGGACGCCCGCCTCAAAAGGGGTGAAGCTGATGACTAATGAATGCCCTGCCAATCATTTCTACCCCAAAAGAGGTTATAAAAGAACCTGGAGCATCACCTTTACCATTCTGGCTGACTTCAGGGGTCTGCCTCACCGAAAGTCCAGATCTGCTGAGAAAAAAAAAAAAAAAAGAGAGAGAGAGAGAGAGATTTCATAAAAGCTGACGTTCTTGCCTTGCAGGTACAAGGCCCTGAGTTCGATCCCCAGCACCAACCCCCCCCCCAAAAAAAAAAACAAAACAAAAACCCATAAAAGCTGACTTTGAAAAAACATGTTGAGGATACCTGAGCAGTGTGAGACTTGGTTTTGCAAACAGACTAAACACAGGGACACAGAATAACGAGGTAACTCTACTGGAGACTTTTGTTAGCTAAAACCTCTACCTCTATGTTCATTAAAAATACATGCACATTTAATTAGAAAAGATACTGAGTCTTGCATTTGGCAGGCAGCTTAGGCACCTGAATGTAGTCATTTCTACAGGAAGTATCCATCAAGCATCGACTACATGTTAGAGGCACTAATTTAGAGGCAGGGGCTTCTGTTTTAATTGAACAGAATATTTAATCGAACAGAGGTCACACACTGTTTGTATTTACAGGGTACAATATATAATAACTTGCTCCCTGAATATAATATAAAATCAAATCAAAGTAATAAACATTTTCATCTCATTTAGCAATGATCATTTCTACATGTAAGAAACATTCAAAATCTCCTCTTCTAATTATCTTGTTATTCTTTTATTATCTGACTATAATATTTTGTTTTAATTTTTCATAAAGGAAAAAAATGCTCTAGACTATATTTATGGTACTTCTATAGAATTTTAAAATTAATTCCTCTTGAAGCCTACGTGTTGGTACCTATTGGGTAAATAGTCCTTTAAAGAGAATAGACCAGGTCTTTTATGGAATTTGGAGACTGGGGGAGAAAACTGACCATAAACAAAAAAACCAATAATATAAATGAGATAATATCAGGATGAGAATACGGTTATGAAGCATGAGTGGCAACAACTGTAGATCAAGTCACTAAGAAGCAATCGCTCAGATGAGAGAAACCAGTCAAGAACATCAGAATTTTAATCATCAGAATAGAGAGAACTTTCTCTTCATGGTGATATGAAGACTTGTGGATATATTTGTTCTGCATAAAAATGTGGCTTGAGGCTAAATTCATTAATGTGATGAGCCACATCATGTAAAGTATGACTTGTAATAAACTCATCAATCTAACTGTGAGCTACATCCTGCTCATAAATATCATTTTATGAAACTTGACACACACTGTCCACTCAAGCTGACAGTGGAAAGGTTACCAAGGCCAGTGCACAAAAAAGCTGAAAGAAATGAGAAGCTTTTACTAGGAGAAAGAAGATTATTATAATTCTTATAGTATGCTTATCTCTAGGGAAAAGCCAAGACGAGAATCTGGTGAATACAAGAGCAATATACAAAGAGTAATTTGCATCCCTGTGTAGTAGCAATGAATAATTAGAAAATATCATTTAGCAAGCATCACGTAAAAGTACAAAGATTTTCAAATATGATGTCCAGGCTGGGGATTTAGCTCAGTGATTAGAGTGCTTGCCTTGTAAGCACAAGGGCCTGAGTTCAATCCTTGGCACCACCAAAAAAAAAAAAAAAAGATGTCCATAAAACATACCTCTCTTAAGACATGGAAGCTCATTATGGAAAGAAATAACTTTATGCAGAAGACAAACAATGTAATAGGTGAATAGATATACTTCACTCACTAAGCGGAAGATGTGGTGTCTCTAAGGATGTTTATTAGCTTTGAATCGAGCTGTAAGTTCCACGCAGATCACCCATCAAATCACAGAGAACACATTGTTAAACTGGACAAGCTGGTTCTGCTTTTATTCAGGCTGCAAATAGCCAAGAATGGATCATAATTTGAAGGAAGATAATAACGCTGGAGAAATCTGCTACTAAATGGAAAGACATTTAGAAGCCTACAGCCATCAAATCAGTGAAGCAGTGGATAGACAGATTGACCAAAGGGACAGAAGACGGAGACAAGAAATAGGAGGAGGTGTGAAAAGAAGTGGAAAATATGACAGAAATTCATTTCTAAAGGGTGAGGTTGTGCAGGCAAGTCAGAAAACGGTGCTGAAGCTTCTCTGTACCAATGGTAAAGAGAGACCCCGTCATCGCTACAAAAAATATTGTCATTTGAATACCTGAATTGAAAAAGAATAAAATGCCCAAAGCATTAGAGGAAATTACGCTGAAATATTTTGATAACTTTGTGCTGCAAAAATGTTTTCTGGAGGCACTATACACATAAACCTGAAGGGGAAGTAACAGATTCCATGAAAATCAGAAGTTTCTGCATAATAGAAAATATTGGAAAGCACTTTTAAAAGCTATGTTATAACCTGAGAAAATGTAAGGAGATTAAATCCAAAATGGAATTATTACTATCCTGGCAAAGAATTCGAGAAAATCAATAAGAAGTAAGAATACTGAAGAATAAAATGTTTAAATAGCACAAAAAGTGATTTATAGCAAAGTATGTTGAACAACTAGAAATATTATTAAAATGTGTCAAAACCCTAAAAATTAGGAAGGCATGCCTTAAAACAACAGTGTGCTCTTATTTGACACATTTACAAAAGAAGGCAGTAGTAAAGGTTTTCAAGGCAGATGGAAAGGGAATTTTTCATATTTTGCGGTTACATCTTTTAACATGACTATGGAAACAACTGGGGATGTTAATGAGGCAGGTCATTGCAATCTCGTGGTCTGGAAATACCACACAGGAGACACAGACACACGTCCATCCCCTCAGGAAGAAACTTCATGCAGGATGAAGCAGACAAAAAGCATTATTTGCAATTAAAGTTTAAAAATGTAATAACCCAAATATCAGGGCATAGCTATTGAATACAGAACTATATAGCAATAAAATAAACCCATAAGCTCTACATATGGGAATGGAGATACAGAAAGAAAGAAAGAGAGACAGAGAGAGAGAGAAGAAAAAAGGTTGTACCAAAAGACATAATTTGATATTGATATAGGGGGGAAAATATAATTCCTAATCTGCTAGATATCAGTTATGCCAAGTTCATGCTCCCCCAAATCGAAGAGTGAATTCTAAGGAACAAAGGAGGTTAAGAGTAGGAAATTTATTGAGAGAGAGAAAGAGAGCTCCTGAGAGACAGGAGGGAATCCGAGTGGGTTGTCAACAAGCTCACTTTTCAGGGGAAGTTTTATAGAGCAGAATCATGAGGTGGGTACAATGTATGTCAAAATGATGATCAACCAATAATATTACAAGTGTAGTCGCTTAGGTAATATTGATCCAATGGGGAAGCAGGTCACATAGCAAATGCACAAGGAAAGACCAAGGACATTCCAGGATGGGGTGGATCTGGAGGTCTTGGTCACTCACCTGGGTGACCTACACTTTATTAGATCAGATACGTGTAATCTTCAGTTCATCATTTATCCCTCGGCCAGGGGTGTAGCTCTGGTCAGTCCATCCTAATCTTGAGGCCTGACCTTCAATGGCTGTGCCTCCAGCCATAGTTGTAGTGTATTCTCTTCTGTATTGACTCCATTGAGGGCCCAGCCCTGTCTGACTGCCTATAATATTTCTGCCTAACTTAGCTGTCTATGACCATATTATTTATGCATTTTTAAAAAGAAAAAGCTACAGTGCAATTTTTTTTTTAGAAACACATGCATGTACACAAAAATCTGAAATGGAAAATAATTTTCAACTACTTAAAGGCAGTAGATATCTCTAGGGAGGAAGAAAAAGTAAGTAATATAGCTTCTAGTATAAGTGCTATTTCCTATTTCAAATGTATACAATACAATTTCAAAGTATATCTTTACTAAATATGGTAAAAGTACTATATATGCTAAATAAGTGTTTGGTTTATGATTGTTTTTCATATAACTCTTCATACATTTTTTTATTCTAGAATACTTTGAGAAGTTTTAATTTAAGAAGCTAGATTGGCTTTAGCAAAATATGTTGATGGCAGATTTAATTCAAAATTGGAAAGAAATCTGGTGTTCCCCCCCCACCGGAGGAAACTTACTTCTTTTTGTATTTTAATATTTTCCCCGTTCATTTTCATTCCCATTAAGCCACACCATCTACAACATAACAAGCCTCAACAAAAGCAACTTCACATATAATTGTAATTTAATGTGCAATAATAATGTCAAAAGTCACTCCCCGTGGTGAAGACTTGAAAATGCACGAATTGAGCATTCTCTCCAAAAAAGACATTTCCTAAGTTACAACATCTCAGAGAACAAAGTGGATAAACCCAAGCCGTGAAAGGTCAAGGAATAATAAAACCATCTCATTATGCATTTACTAAAATGAGTAAATGTAAAGTGCATAAAAGTTAACAAAGAACTTCTCTCTGCAGACAAATGCTGCGTAATTCTTATTTCCCTCTTTCTATTCTTCATGACATTTTTATGATATTTACAAAAGAAAAAAAACTGACAAAGACATGAATAAGCTACCACATATTTGCAAACTGAAAAAAAGACAGAATAATAGAAAACAAAAGACAGGTGGGGTGGGAGGAGGAACCAGAACCTTCGGAAGAGAATATTGTACCATAGTGAGCTCGCTGCGAGATAAGATGAATATGAGATTTCAGGACTTATCTTAAATGAACACCATTTGATTCCCCAGTTTTAATATTTTAATAATTCATCTATTGATTTAAAGTAAGAACTGTTCTTTTATGCAGAATGTGTAAGCAGAATGCTTTCAGATCTGAAGGAAATACTGAATCTTGAAGGTCACTTTGTGTCATCTACAACCGCACACACAGCACGTCTGCCAGGGTCAGACTGTCACAGAGCTTCACAAAGTCTATTTTAGTTGACCCCGCTGTTTGGCCTGGCAGCAGGAAATACTCTGAACACCAGGCACTTAGAAAAGTGGATAAGAGCTCCTTGGAGTTAAACAGATGGACTATGGGAGCAGAAATAACTGTTCTTCCTGATTCTTTGCAGCCGTGCCGTGGTCTGCAGTGGCTTCCTCACGGGTCCAGTGGAGCTGACCCTCCATGACTTAGCCATGGCTGCTGCAGGTCCATGGTGTAGGTGTGTCTTCTCTCCAAGGAGGCTGTGGGCTGTGCCCACCAATACTCATGAAGAAACTGAATCCCTACTGCGAGGTACCAAAAGCCGAGACCAGATGGACCTTGGGGAGATGATTGGGTCATGAGGACCCTTCCCTGAGAATGGATTAAGCCAGTCAGAGATTAACAGCTTCTCAAGATAGTTCTTTTTACTGTGTGCTCTCTCTGTCTCGCTATGGGATGCTCAACAGCAAATCTAGACTCTGCAGAGTCCCCACCCATAAAACGACCTTCACTTGATGCAGCCCCTTGACCTTGGACTTCCTGGTCTCTAGAAGTGGGAGCTAAATACACATCTTTTCTTAGGGTTGCCAAGACACTTGGGTGTTCTATCACAATAAAACGTGGATGAAAACGGATATCTTCAATGGATGGCTGAGAGAAGAGTGTATTTCCTAGAATATCATCCCTACAGGATGGATGGGGAATGCTCAAATTCTGATGAAGCCCAGACACTTTATAGTGTGCCGTCTAGCTACCCACAAAGCAAGGTTCTTTGGCTCCCTCTCTTCTTTCTCAGTGATGTCTGCTTGTGGATGTGGGATTCTCTCTGACTGGCTCAGTTCTCATCTTGATTCAGAGAAATAGTTTGAATATCATTCCTCCCCCATTCTCTTCCTTCCCTCACATTCTCCTCCTCCTCCCCCACTTTCCCTCTCCTCTTCCTCCTCCTCCTCCCCCATTTTCTTCAATGTGATAAGCCGTGGTAATATACTTTTTGAATGGTGATCTATACATTTTATTTTTTTCTTGGAAAAGCAGGATAAAAAATGCTAAGACATAGCTAAAATGTAATGGGATTCCAAGTGAAAAAAAAAATAGTAGAGTTACAAGTAGAGATAAATTTAAATATAAATCTCTGTTCCCTTATCCCAAAAATAAAGTTCAGGAGGAAGAAAAGATAAAGATAGAAATGGAGACAGAGAGAGAGAGGCAGAAAGAGAGAGACAGAAACAGAGAGAGATGGAGATGGAGAAAGAGACACAGAAAGACAAAGATAGAGAAATAGAGACAGAGAGGAAAGACAGAGTGACACAGACAGAAAAACAGAGACAGACAGGAAGCTAATGCACAAAACCCTAGAAATGAGAACGTGTCTGTAATCTACATAATAAATAAATGAAACCTTAAAAGTACTTAAGAAAATGCTATCTTATTAAGTTTTAATATTGGCATGAAATTCATGCTTAAAATATCAATTCATAAATTAAGAAACTTTAGAGTAACTGAAAAGATGAAGTTTCCTGAAATGATTTAATATAAACAGAATTGTTTATTCCTTTTCATTCTTTCCATTGAGCGTACTATGTTTTCTTGTCCGATTCAGGGGCTTCATGAGTAGACGAGTGGCATTTGAGATGGAGGGACCAGGTCAAAGGTGTAGAAGAAATAAATTCTGAGCAATTTTCTTAATTGGATCTTCTCTGTGCTTTTTAAACTGCTGTGATCAACAGGTATGACTATGAGGCAACACGGAAATGAGCTGAAGAATTACCTGGAGTTACGTGTCTCAAATAGAATGGCATCCTTAGAGGAAATGGTCCCGAGATGTATGTGACACAAGCCAGCATGCAAAAGACAGTTTCTGGTGAAAGAGAAAAGATGTAGAATTCAAGCTATGGACAGCAGGCTCAAACCTGAAATTATCTGGGGCCGTGTTTCCAGTCCGTGGTTGCCTGGATCCAGGGCAAGAACGTCATGGTGGAAGGGTGTGGTAGAAAAAAGATACGCATGTCATGGAGGCCAGTAAGGAGACACAGAGAGAAGGAAAGAGAAAAGAGGGGTCAGGCAGGAAGATATACACTTGCATACCACACTCCAGTGGCCACCACTTCCAACCAAGTTCCATCTCTTAGACTCACACTTAGCTGTGGATTCATCAGTCAACTAATTATTGGATGCCAGACACGTCCATGGTTAACCAATGAGGTACTGATATTAAGCTACCAAAAAGAAAAAGAAAAAGGAAAGAAAAAAGAAAAAAATGCAGAGCGTGTTGTAGATCTCCTCCTTGATAGTAGCTATCCTTGTTAATAGGGTGGAAATGCTTTGAGAGCTTACAGGGACAAGTACCAAGCAGGCAATGGCACGATCCCGTAGACACAGAGGAGCAGGCGTGAACCCCCAGACTAGTGCTCTGATCATCTCAACAGAGTCAGGGGGAAAGAAAAAGAAAAGATTTATTAGTTACTACTTAGGAATAAAAGTCATTATTTTTGGCAGAGGTCATGAAAAATTTAATTGGTTCATTTTTGATAACCTCTGACCAAGGGCTAATCCATTTGCCTGCCAAGGAATATATTTAGCCAATAATTTATTCTGGAAAGTTTAGAGAGAGAAAAAATATTGCTTCAAAATTATGCTTCTGTAATATGGTATTATTGAGATTTCTTTTTTCCTAAAGGCAGTTGGTTACTGATAATCCCTGCTATTAAAATAAAACACTCCAATCTAGGCTATGCTTAGCAATGCAGAAATTTGGTACCAAAATTTGCTTTTTCTCAGAAAAAAAGTTGTTTTTTTCTCTGTAAGTCATGAGTGCTTTTCAGAGGGATAACAAATAACTAGCATTTGAGAAGTTATTGTTCCTAAAGGTACTGATGAACACTAATTTATGCATCCATTTCATTAAGCAAACAGTACTAAAACCTCGCTAGGAGTGAGGTTGTGTGTTGGCTTGGCTCTAGCATGTCCCCTCTCC
>PVJO010029264.1:0-17053 GCA_004026905.1 Hystrix cristata | reverse complement strand
TTTTTTGAGGAATCTCCATATTGATTTCCACAGTGGCTGGACCAGTCTACATTCCCACCAACAGTGGAGGAGTGTTCCTTTTTCCCCACAGCCCCGCCAGCATTTGTTATTGGTTGATTTTTCCATATACACGGTTCTTTCTGGAGTGAAGTGGAATCTTAACGTTGTTTTGATTTGCATCTCTCGAATGACTAGTGATGTTGAGCATTTCTTCATATATTTATTTGCCATTTTTATTTCTTCGTCTGAGAAATGTTTATTCATTTCAGTTTCCCATTTTTGGATTGGGTCTTTAAATTTGGGAGGTTTAATTTTTTTGAGTTCTTTGTATATTCTAAATGTTAGACCTTTGTCTGATGGATAGCTAGCAAAAATTTTTTCCCAGTCTGTGGGTTTTCGCCCTACTCTATTGGTGATTTCTTTTGCTGTGCAAAAACTTTTCAATAGCATGTGGTCCCAAGCACTGATTCTTTGTATTGTTTCCTGTGCAGTCTCTTCTCTTGCTTTAAATATGGAAGTACATGTTTAGTGTGAAGTACAAAATATATTTAAGTCAACATTTTCTTCTTTAAAAATTAGATAATTCTAAGTTTCTGATGTCCTTTTTCTAATTACTATGATGTTTTGCAATTCAATTACACTTTTAAATTCAATATTTCTGGTATTTAAAAAAAAATCTTGAATAAAAGTAGAAATAGTTACAATTCACCAGAGAATTTTAGGCACTTTGTCTCCAAGTATTATTATTACTCGAAAGCACGAAATTGAAACCAGTGTTTAAAAGCGATGAAGGTTTACTAAAAGTTAGTAATGTAATTAATAATATACACATATAATACAGTTGTTTTTCCTTATTGCTCAAAGTTTTGACCTGAGAAAAAATTGTGGTGTCATAAGTTTTGAAGCTATGAAACAGGTATTTTTATATACTCTATATTAAACTTCTGCTTCTTTGGTTTACTAGTCATGTGTTAATAAATCACAGTAGATATATTTTGACCAATAAAAGAGTATTATGTTCAAATTCCTTAAATGTGTTGTCAATTCTTTTCTTCCAGACTATGAACAATAATATTTCTCATCAAAATCCCCAACTGCTGGAGTAGAGAAACAAATATGTAGAAATTTTGCATAGAAAAGTGCCATATTTCATTGCCTTAACAAATGTAATGTTATATGATTGTGGACTAAAGATCCTTAAAATAAACTCTTCATCTTCAGCTCCGGGTGAAGCTATGTGGAGGTGGCAGAGCCTCCCAGGGGAGGTTCTAGCCAGTCTGTGCATCATTAGCACATGCCTTGAAGCGCTGGTAGGGGGCACTTCTGCTTTCCCACATTCTTCTGCTGCTGCCTCATCACAGACCAAAAAGTAACAGGAACCTCTAATGATGGACTTAACCCTCCCAAACTGTGAACCAAAAGTCAAACTTTTCCCTTTATAAATTTGTTATCTGAGGTGTTTACTGTTATAATTCAAAGGAATACAGCAAACTGACCTGGAAAGCCCTCCAAAAGCCTACACGTTAAAGGCTTAGTCTCCAGCGTGGTACTAGTGGGAGGTGTTAAAAACTTCAGATAGTGGGGCTGATTGGGGGTTTTACTTAACTGGAGGCCACAGAGAAGACTGTGAGGCCACACACTCTTCTTTCTCTATTGCTGCCTGCAAGCTACAGTGTGAACAACTGCTCCAACCATCCTGTGCTGCCTTGTCACTGGGCCAAAAGGAGTGGCATCGACCAAGCACACACTGACACCATCAAAACTGGGAGCCAAAATAAGCCTGCCATCATCACAAGTTCACGCTCTCAGGGATTTGTTACAACAATGGAAATCTCACTGAGAGCATTTACATAGAATTTGAGTGTCTATTTTGTATATTTCCAGTTATCACAGAGTTAAACCTTTAAAATGCAAGCTTATTTTCTATTTTAATTTTGTATTTTTATGTGTAGCTTTTTAAATGCATTACTTTCAAAATAAATCTTAGATGTAGTTTCAAATGTGTTTTCATTTCTATGTATTTGTTTCATAATATTCTTATAAAAAGCCAAATAAATGTTCAACTTCCATAAAAAAAAATTCTTCAAAGTAGAGGTACTAATTATTTTCTGCTTTCTAGTCTGTAATGTCCCTAATGCCACTATTCAGCTCTTCCTGTCAATGCAAGAGACATCATAGACAAAATGTGAAAAGGTGATTCTCTCCTCAATACACCTTTATTTGCAAAAATAGGTATGGAATTGGATTTGTTCTGCTAGCACTATAGCTTGCAAACCTCTGTCGTACATCATTTAAGACTGCTTTCCCAAAGATTCTCCTGTCAGAAGCTTCAATGACCCCAACATAAAATTGTATGTTTGACTTCTAAGAAGTATAGTGTGATGACTTTCACATTTCCATCTTTACATACGGACGTATTTCTTTCACATCTCTTAGTGTCTAAAGCATTCCTTATTTGTGGAGTTAACCATGTTAACAGTGTTGCAGAATCCCAGAGTGGGTGGAACTGGAGGGGCACATCACAGAAGTAATTTTTCACTCAATGCCCTAGAGTTACCCAACGGAAGGTGGCAATGACTGAGCTTCCAAATATCAGTGGGAGACAGCACATCACAGGATAAGTAAATTGTTCTTGGCACCTGGACTGTTTACCTTCCTGACTGGGAGAATCATTGGACTAGTAATGCTTTTCCAGCAGGCAGGTTGAAACTTCATGGAGGACTATAGCTATTGGTGATAACGTTCAGCTGTGAGAAACTGAAAATTCGTTCATCACTAGCTTAAATAACTGTGGGTTTATTTTTTCAAACAATTAGAAGGCTAAAATTATATCAGTGGCTCATGGGAGACAGTGCTGAGATTTCTAGCTTTCTCCTTAGCTTCCAACTGCTTGGATCGCTTGAGTTCCGGCCCCCCAAATTACAGTCTGAGCAGTAAGAAAGTTTGAACAACAGCATACAAAAAATGCATACATTAAGAAAACAGTTTCTAACCTCTTTCTGCATCGCCATAAATGTCCCAATTGTCTTTGGATAGGACATGGGAAAACATGTCTGTAACCCTGGTACTGGGATTCTAGTATAAATAAGATTTAGCTGACCAGTAATTAATAAGGCAACCATCGCTCTATGTGGAGAGTATGACCACCTCTCCCCAGCTAACAGAGTTTCGGCCAGGATAGTTCTTTCCTAACACTCCTTTCCCTTTTTTTTCCTCTTCTTCCTCTTCCTTTAAATCTTTGGTGGATGAATATTCTTACTCTTAAAGATAAAGGAATCAATCATAAAATGGAAACTTGAGGGAATTCATATCACATAATCCCATGTGTATGTTGCATAAACGTGAAAAAATGGGAAAAGTTAACAATAAATAGATGCCAGGAATAGATTGCTTAGCAAGAAAATATTAATTTTTATTTTAGCAATACATATCGTATTGTCACTAATAAAAAGTGTAAGTTTTACATTGAAGAAATATACAATTTAAATAAAAATCACAGTCATCTTTTAGTACAACTTGATGCAGTTATTAGACTGTTCATAAGAAAATTAAATGCCAAATATTGGTTAAAATACTTAGGTGACAGTTATCCAATTATTATGACAGAGTAACATAATTAAAATAGAGCAAACTGGTATGTTCTCTACATCACTATTATTGACATTGTTGATCCACGATTCGTAACCTATGGTATTGGAAATGTAGCTTAGTGGCAGAGTGCTCGCCTAGCATGTGTGAACACTGGGTACAACCTGCAAACAGAGCAAAAAACAACAAACCAAACAAACAAAACAGAACTTATAATTTAAGGAATTAGCTATGAAAAACAAATGAAAGAAAGGAAAATTACAATGATCATTTCATAGAAGTGTTTCACTCCCTACTTATGCAAAAAGCACAATTACTGGTAACAATCAGTATTCTGACAAGTTTATAACTAACACATTTTTCCCTGGCAAATTTATCTAGTATAATTGTGACTTTATTTCAGTTAATAATTGCCACACACCTGGTTTACTTATTTTGCTACTCGTGTTTATTACTCTTTGTCCACTCTACAAGATAACTATAAGGCCTCTTTCAACTCCAGTTTATTAAAGGTTTTGTTGAATTGTTTCTTATAGAATTTTTGCTCATCATTTCTTGTGCATAATAGTCCTAGAAATTTTCTAAATTTTGGTAACTGCCCTTTATCTCTGTAATCATGTTTTTCTGGCTCATATGTTACACATTCTGTTTGCTTATTTACTCTGTAATTCCACTAAATCACGTTTTGTATTGTCTCTCCACAAGCGTTTTACACATTTACTGACAGCATACAAGACTGCAAAATTCTTTTTCCCTACCTGAATACTGATGTGTTTTGTACAAAATGATTATTGAGGAGAAATTAATTTTCCATTAGACATTCACATGTGTGTTTTGTCAGCATCTGGATTTTCACCAGTGCCATTAAAGCTAAGTGCTGTGCAGTTCTTACTATCTGGAAGCTTTTGTCTGGTGCTCTGAAATTCTATGATGATGATGATGATAGGTTTTGATACTGGTAGATTTTCTATTTTATGTAGAAATGGAATATATGTAATGTCCTTTTTTTCTCTTTTTTGGTGCTGGGGATTGAACTCAGGGCCTTGTGCTTGCAAGACAAGCACTCTAACCACTGAGCTAAATCCCCAGCCCCTGTAATGTACTTTTAAATAATAATAATAGTTGATTTTGCATAATTTGTTTCTTTCCTCATCAGCGCTCCAAATACTATTACGAATTTTAATCTTTTATGTCAACTTTGATTAAAAATAGCAGATAAATAGAAATATGACTTTACCAAAGTCTCCAAGTGACTCAGAATTGAGACACATCAGAAGACTCCTGTCTCCTATGTTAGTCAATACGATACCGGGTTCTACTCATGGGAGTCGTGTAATGTTTTTTGGCAGAAAACATCCTTAAAATACAGCTTTAAGATTATTTCAATAACTTTTTAAACAAATAAAACATTTAACAAACTTAGACTGTTTTAAAACCTCACTTACAATCAATGAGACCTTCCACATTTTTTTTTTAAAGCACACATTGATAAATTATGAAGGAGCTCCTGGGAATTTTTTGTTTCTGTTGCTGGTCTACATAATTGAAACAAACCTCTTTAATTCATCATACATCAACATCTCTTGTTTGGGAATCTAAATTACTAAAGTAGGATGTTTCTGCATTAAAGATGAGTTCTTCATTTTAAAATCATCTTTTCTGCAACTTGATACTTTTTTTCAACTAGAGGAAAAGAGAGAAAGAAGCTTTGCTATCAATCAAAATATCTTTGTGCCAGACAGTATTTTTCGCTGTTCTTTCCAAAATATGCAAACCAAAATTGCAAGTGTTACATTTGGTTTAATACATAGATCATTTTATTCAATTTTGAAATCTTTTGTAATAATAGATTATGGCTCTGAAAGAAAAAAAATTGACTTCAACCCTATTTCTTATAGTCTCATATTTTTAGTTATGCTGTGACGAGTCTTTAGAATCGCCAGCCAGTTTAACAGGGAACAAATGGTGCTGCCATGCAGTATGAAAGTGATGTACACAGTCACCAAACTTGTCTGTATACATACTGTGCGTTTCAGTGTGCATGTTTGCATTCTTTGTGCTCATTAATACAAATCTAGCTAAGTTTTTAAAACAATTACCAAGTATTTTGTCTTAGTCTGTTTTCTGTTGCTATAACACGATACTATGCTCTAAGTCATTGCTAGAGAAAATGCTTTTTACAGTTCTAAAGCCTAAAATGTCCAATATCAAGGTGCTGGTATCTGACGAGAGTCTTATGGCTGCATTATCCCGGGGGGGGTAGGGTGAGAAGATTGCATGAGGCAAAGGAGAACAAAAGATGAAGCTGATTGTCTCAAGCCCATCTGCAAGTGGCACGAATCCATTTGGGAGGCTGAAACCCTGGGGACTGAACAGTCAGGCCCACTGCTGAACCCCATTGCATTGTGGATCAACTTTTGATACATGGTTTTGAGGGGACATGTTTGAGTCATATCAATTATATACGCACAGAACAATCATTTTCTTTGATGTATCTCAAGCACATGCCCTAAATTTCTACGTCAAATGTATTAGAGAAACTTGGTGTACATTAAAGTTGTGCTGATGATTACAACTAGCGTGATGGACAAAATAGTTATGACATACTCAATTTACAATTCTGCATATGAGATCTACATTTTCCATAACAAAAGGCTGAAGAGTATGAAGTCAATATATAAGAATTACCTGTATCTAGATTAGATTAGATTAGTAACTAACTTCAGAATGAGTTACTCATTTTAATACTGATTGTATGATATCTATGAACTGTGGAATTAACACAACATAGATTTAAAGGTAAAACAATAAGTAACATTATTGGTAGCTTTACAGTATCATCTTGAGACTACCACCAGTGCCTTGGAAACATGCTAAAAATGTGGATTCTCAGGCCTTATGGAGCACAGAGGCGTCAGAACATCAGAAAGAGGGCTCAGCGGTCATTTCAATCAAGGACACAACATGACTTTAATATACACTTAACTTTGTCAAACTTTGGCTTACTTATTAAATAAACTTGTCGTGTTTGCATAATAAAACATCGATGTCCATTTAACTGATCGAGAAACAATTTTTGTACAATTGATCTTTTGATCTTCTTTTTATTTACCAAGAACATGTATTGGTACATTGTATACATAATGATCCCATTCATCATAGTTAATTTGTACCTGTACATGATATAATTTGGTTTCTGCCTTCCCGACTCCCACTTCTACTCCCTCCCTCTTAATTTACAACAGTTTTATTTACATTTTTTCATTTTTCCCTTTTTTCCTGTCTACTCTTTTTTCCCTCCTTTCTTTCCCCCTTCCTCCCTTCCTAATTCTCCTCCCTTTTAAATATTATCTTTATTTTACACAATGTCTATTATACCTTTTTTTTTTTTTTTAAAGGAGAGACAGGTACGTAGAGCACCAGTCTAAGGTTGCTATCATTTCCTTCAGCTGAAGAACGACACCAGCTGAAGAACGACCCCAAAGCTGCAGAGTTCAGGGTTTTATTTTTTTTCTTTCTGTATATTTTCAATCAAGTGACTATACTGAGAAGATTAAAACTATTTCTCTGTGAAAACCTTAAACAGGTAAAACAGAAATGGACCTGAAATCAGACTCCTGATCAAAGTCTAGCTCGGACAATGATTGATTATATTGCCTTAGGGAAGTCAGTTAACATGTGTGGGACTTGGTTTCTTCATAAGTAATGTGAATAATCATTTCTGATTTTCAAGTTATTGTGAGGGTTTAGATTTAAATTTAGATGAATGATACAACTCTACACATCAGAGATGTCTCTTGGCATAGAATTAAGAAATGGTTACTCGGTGTGCATATAAATTTGTGACAAAGGCTAGAGAATTAACCTAAGAATCCCTGAGGCTATATTCTATGATTAACAAATATTTCATTTCAAATTAGTTGTCAAATAATAGACTATTTTCCCAAAAACTCATTTAATTAAAATAATGTCCGAAGGATGATTCAGTGTGTGGATGTCTAAAAAATAACAATTTCTTTAAAGTGTAAAGTATTATGATTTTTGCTCACAAAAACATATATTCAATTTGTCAAATATAATGCTGAGAATTAATCTCATAATTAAAAAAAAGTACACTGAGTACTTACCATAAAGGACTTATGTCATTTTACTTAACTTTTAAACAGACCCAGGGACAAGTACTATTTTGCTTTGATTCTAAAAATAAGAAAATCGAAGCACACAAACATCAGGTAATTTGTTCAAGGATACAAAACTAGGAATTGTTGTCCAGGATTTAAATGCTAGCAAGTTGTTTCTGGAAACTATTCTTCTAGTAAGGTGATCTACAAGTGACAATGGTTGTGATTTATAAATACAGAAACTATAAAGCCTTTCCTATCGTACTTCATCAAAACCTCTTACAGAGAAGCCATGTAAAAAAATGCAAACACATGCACACGCACACACACGCGCACACACACACACACACACACACGGTAAAATCTGTCCAAAGTACAAGATTGAGATGTGGTGGGCTAACTTGACATCAGAGGATAGATCTTTGTTTCTTTTGGTACGTCCACTCCAATTTATGAGCAATAATTACTGGATAAAAGTATTAATATTTTGTAGGAAAAATTAGCGGACTATAAAACTAAGAGTGTTGAGGAGGCTTTAGACAACAGTGCTTGGGTTGCTCTTGGGAATGGATGTTGAAGGGTTTGGGTCATCCTGATATCTGGAATTGAAAACAGCTTTCTTGAGATAATTTATATACTTTGGCTTAACGCTGGATAAACTGAAAGAACTTAGGGAATAAAACTCAAGTTTTTGTTAGACTTTTGGCTCAAGGTAAAGAAGAAAAGGAGATGTGCTGATTTTCTTCCAAACTGTCTAATCTATTTTCTCCGGAAAGGAAAATAGACAAAGAAATGGGACGACTGCCTTGTCAGAAGCTATAAATGGCCTGTTTGGCTACAGTTCCTTCTTTTAAAATCTCTTAGGAACCTGCTAACAGAGAGCAAGACATAGATAAACCCAAATAAAAAGTAACTTAATGATTGACTATTTTTTTTTTTCCAAATTTACTTTCTGCCTTAACTTTTGCTTTCTTTACGCTATATCAGCTCTGACACCAATGTCTTTTCTTATGAACATATCTCTACATTAGCACTCCAAGGTCTGTGGCAGACTATAGCTTCATGTTAATTTATGGGTCTGAGCACTCTTTGGAAACTGCTATCATTTCCAAACCTTTTAAAAATGCCTGTGTGACATTTTCCATAAGAAGACTGACAGTGGAATCAGATTGATTGATTCAGAGGAGGGAACAGATGTGGTATCACATTCCAAACTGGTTTAGAAAAGGAACAGATCATTTAAAAATAGTATATTAGAAAGATAGGAAGCACAAGACCTGAGTCACACTTTATACCTGCTATTTAACTAGAAAGCTGCATTGCATTTAATATTTTTCCATGTAATGGCATGTAAGGAATATAAAATAAAATAACAAATATAGATGAAGAACAAATAATCAGTGTTTCTCGTGTCAAAATAGCATAGTGTACCATAAAATAAAAAAAATGAACTAAATATAAATACCTACATTTTACATTTATTTTTATTTGTGTCTCTATATTTCTCATCAACTTGTCTCTATTCACTGATTGTTCAAGAATATTCCATTTCGGCACCATTCAGGATAATGTTGACACACTCTAAATAAAGGTTTTCCATCTTTTGGGTTTTTTGTAGGTTCTGATCATTAACATTTGCCTCTCGGACTATCATGTAAGAAAACATGCTCACATCTTTCTTTAACTAGGTCCTCAGGGTCTTTATATTTGGGCAGCCTTACAAGATTTACAGCAAGGTCCTTTGGCATAACAGGACTTGGCTGTGATTCAAGGTGGATTTGCCTTACAACAAAATAGCTTTTGGAGTGTGGTAAGAGGATTTCAAAGTATTTTTGGAAACATTTTTTTTTTAATCTTGCTTTCAGTTTTAGAAACTTAGACATGATACTTTGTAATGCTATACGGCAGTAAACATTTTTCCATTTATGTCCACTTATATGACAAGATATAGGTACTATTTTGCATTTGTAATATTAAAAAAATAGTGTTATAACCCAAATTATTTTCTCAATTCTTGAGATACTTGGTGTGTTTTCTTTTACTCATAATAGAGGATTTGTGGGGTTCTCAATGCTATGATGCCAACTGGATGTCGACCATTCAATTTAATTCTGAGACTATAAAAAGTTACCTTCAGACTCTACCGGCTTAAGGGCTCAGTCCTACAAGATTGCCCACACTTCAGATGACAGCCACAAATGAGATGCCAGCCATCCCATTAAGGTACCCATTTAAGGGTGCCTTATATTCTGCCCAGCCAATACAGATTGAAGGGTTTCCATATCCCTCACCCCACAATGTATTATATGTCATTGGCATTCTTCACAGGAGTGAGGAAAACAGCTTACTTATCTCAGAAACAACCAGAGCACAGACATGGAGCAAGGTACGGGATGGACACGGAGGCTCCCAGAGTTCTACAGCCCTGGAGAAATGCTACCCTCTTGGCATTTTGTACGAGCCATCCCGAAGCTCCCAGAAGCTCTTAGTCTTAGAATCATAACTGTAGATTCAAGTTTCATCTCTTGTGATGACATTTCTTAAACGATGGAATCTGAAGCGACATGGTCACCCAATTACCATGAAATGTGTTGCATGACTTACAGCACACTTTAAAGCAAACTTCTTAACTGTAGTTTATAAGAAACTGACCACACCAAACGGGTTGAAACTTGAGACACAATGTTGCTAGTGTACAAAACACCGCTTCTGCTAGTGCAGATCCGTGCTTTTCCACTAGATGGCAGCTGGCAACATCCCTCCCCATATTTCGTCATAACGTGTATAGTAATGTAGCGAAGTAAGAAGTATATTTCTTCCTGACTAATGACACATGTCTTCTAAAAGCCTTACAGTTTTCTAAAGAACAGAATTGCCTTTTGTTATTTATAATTATCCCTATCTGACCCTTAGTTCATATTAAGACGGCTCCATAAAAAGACTTCCACATTGTGTCTGCATTTTTTGGTGCTGGGGATCAAACTCAGGCCCTTGCACTTGCTAGCCAAGCGCTCTACCACTTGAGCTAAATCTCCAACCCCTACTTTAAATTTTAAAATAGTGAAAATTGGTTATTTTTATACATAAACCAACAATAGTTGTATAAAATATGATCCACCTACATAGTGGAATACTATGTAGTAGAAATCATTATTTCTATTAAATAACAACAAGGGATTTCTAAAGTACACACTACATTAAAAAAAATTTCAGTAAATATAGCATATTACTTTTCACACAAAAATAACTATATACACAGATGGATGCATAAACATGCACATTTTAATACACAATGAGGAACTGCATTGCTACTTAAATAATTAGTAAATGAACCAGATAAAAACAAATATGAGGGGAATAGTGATCCATTGTGCTAGGAACATTAGTATCTAACAATAAGAAAATTAAGAGTCTTCATGAGCTAAAAGTTAGAGAGAGAATGTAATAAGCCATGGCATGACACATAGCAGACTGTGGTCGAAAACAATCAGAAACGACTCTAAAGAGACTGCCAACTGACCAGTGATGTCTTTTACATTGAATTTTGAAACTTTGGTTCTTGGCATATCTTTAGTCTGAATTATTTTTTCATGAAGAAGCTGCTTTTTGAATGGGAAGAAGATATTGATTTCAATTACGAAGATTTAAGGGTTTTCTTGTTACTTGAAGTGACAGCAGTATCACAAAAAAGAACAAAACATGTAACACGATGCACTTCCTAAAACTGAGGCAGGTAGCTTGGTAGAAAGGGTTCATTATTAAGTTAATTTTATTTATAATCACTTATGCCTGACCCTTATCAACAACCCATAGCTCCATTATAAGTTTGGAGTAATTATTATTTTTTTCTTCTGATCCCAGGAGTTGCCAATGAACATCAAATAATCAGATTGGTTTATCATATGCACAACTTATTGTTGATATAAATAACTGAACTCTAAGATTTTAAAGATAAAAATAAGATAAAAAATAGATTCAATATATCACAATGATGTAAGTGATATAAGCAATAACAAATGTGTCAATAACAAGTCAAGTAAAAATTCTAGAAAGATAGGGAATTCTTATGACAGAAAGGCAAGACCATCTTTGCAGTTCTTAATAAAAACAATTTGTGATGACAAGACTGTAGGAATGGAGGACAGACGGGGTCAATGAGTTCTGACAGTTAAAGCAAGTCATTCAGAGGCCATTGTATTCCTTTACATCCATATTAATGTAAAATTTACCCAGTATGATGACAAGGTGCATAATAAAAGGGAACACTCTGAATCATAATCAAAGTTTCTAATTAGTACTTTAAAATGAGATGAATTAAGTAGATTTAAAATATGTATAATTAAATAGGAGGAAAAAATTCTGATATCGCATAGCATGACAGAATGACTATAGTTTATAACAATTTATTGTGTATTTAAAAAAAAAAAAAAAACTAGGAAAGAGTTCAAAAGTTACCAAATTAAGAAATAATAAATGATTAAGGAGATGGAAATGTTAATTACCCTGACCTTCTCATCCTGCACTGTATGCATGTTTCATATTATCACACCCTACTCCACAAATATGCTCAATTATTACTTCAATTAACACTTTCAAAATAAAATTTAAGTGATGACTAAGATAACACTACTGAATCCTAGAAGGAAGCAATTGATCTGGAGGCCTAAAGATGACAAATAAAGCAAAAAGTAAAATATTATTAAGGAATTTAAAACATTAATATATTTTTTCTACTGTTGTCACTACAGTTGAACTCATAATTGAAATTCATGAGCTACAAATTTTTTGTTTATGATTTTATGTGTATCTTGTAATGGTGAAGATTGAATTTCCTTTTTTTTAATAAAAGCAGATTATTTATTTGAAGGTGATGAAACAGGGGAGGGAGAGAGAGGGAGAAGAATTTCATTATTTTGTAAAAATGAAAGGCCATCTTCTTCCTAACTACTGTGTCATTGGCGATCATAACTTCCGCGCCTACTCTAGCCTCGCAGCCACTGCTTTGCTGGCGATACAGGTTAACATATTTAAGAAAGCACTCGTAGAGACCACCGCACTTAGCCCCTGCTCCACATTTCTTATTGCCTATCGCAGAGATTCCTTTGTTGAAGCTAAAGGACAAGAAGCCATGAGCCTTGCGTAAGTGCCCGTTCAGGTGAATGCAAAAGTAGGAGGGATTTAATGCCTTCCTAGGCAAGCTTCCGGTGAGTAGAATTCAGACGCTCCAGCGCCCGACAGTCCAGAACTGCCATGGTCCGTAAGGGCGTTCAGAAGACATTTCACAACATCAAGCTGCTGCCCTTGGTTCCAACAGATCAACAGCTCAGTAACATTTCTACAGAAGTATAAATAGCATTTTTTTATAGAATTAGGAAAAAATTCAAAAACGTGCATAGAAAAGAGACCCAGAATACCCAAGGCAATACCGAACTAAAAGAGGCATTAAAATCCCAGATTTCAGTTCTACTATGAAGCTACAGAAATAAAACATCATAGTACTGACAAAAATTGACCAGTGGAATAGAATTGAGGATGCAGGAAAAAAATAAAAAGTAAAAAAAAGGACCTTTGCCATTTGATTTTTATAAAGTGCCCAACGACTTACTCTGGAGAAAAGACAGCCTCTTTAACAAAAGGTGCTAGGAAAACTGGTTAACAAAATGCATAAGGATGAATACAGATGCAAACTTCTCAACTTGCACTAAAATCATATCCAAATGGATAAAAGACCTGGATATAAAAACAGAAACACTGAATCTGCTGGGACACAATTATGTAAAACTTTTGAAGATACTGGCACAGGCAAAGAATTTTTGGATAGAATCCCAGAAACAAAAAAATATAATGTAATATAGTATAAATATAATATAATGCCTGGAATAAAGAAAGGGATTGTACCAAATTAAATATCTGCATAACAAAGGAAACAACCAACAGATTGAAGAGAAACTTTACAGAATAGGGGAAAGAATGCAAGCTACATTTCAGATGGAAGACTAATGTCTAGAATATACAAAGTTAAAAAGAAATAGACCTATAGACAAAATATTCAGTCAAAAAATGGGCAATTTAAATGAGTAGACACTTTTCAAAAGAAAAAGTAAACATGGCCAATAAGCACATAAAAAAAAAAAAAGTGCCTATGGGCATTGGAGAAATGCAAATCAAATCTAGTGAGATTTCTTATTACTCCAGCAAGAATGGCTATTATCAAGGACTCAAAAAAAGTGCAAATGTCATTTTGGATAAGGGGAAAAAGAAACCTTTCTACATATTGGGTGGGAACATAAACTAGTACAACTACCATGGAAATCAATATGAAGATTCCTGAAAAAAATAAAAATAAAAATTCCACTTGGCTGAGCTGTATCTCTCCTGAGTATCTTCCAGAATGGTTTAAAGTCATCACATTACAGTGAGAGATATATATCCATGTTTTTAGCAGCAAAATTTAAATATGGAATTAGCCTATATGCCCATCAACAGATGGGTGGGTAATGAAAATACATTATACATACACAATGGAGTCCTATTAAGCCATAAAAAGGACGAATTTGAGTAATTTTTAGGAAAACGGATGGATTTTCATATCATTGTTTTAAGTAAAATAAATCAGATGCAGAAGGCTAAATATCACATGGTTGATATTACACACATAATTTAAAGAGAATTGTATAAATCATTTGAAGAGAAAAATTGAGAAATGGCAGACTGGAAACAGGAAGTGGAATTGGAGAAGGAAATAGAAGAGATTGGTCAGGGATAACATGAGTAAAGTACTCAAGATGAGAAATATGCAGTTACCCATTCCCCAAAATGAATGTAGTTTTAAATATCACAAACATATACTAATAAATCTTTTTAAAAATCATAATAAAATTTTAAAAATCATTTTGAAATGTCAAATTCTTCTACCTAGTTACAAGGTGCTTTGACTAAAGATGTCATAGATTTCTTACATAAAATACAATTTTGTTTTCATGAAGGAATACATAAAAGAGAAAAGCAATTTTCAGATCAGTTCCATGTGTGCAAAAGCAAGCTGATCATCTGTATGAACCCTTAGAAAGAGATCCCTGAAAATCCCTAATTCCTTTTGCTACTTACTGAGGTTTAAACGCCCTCAGGCAATGGGGTTCCTCTGCTAGTCAGGTAGTCATGCTTTTCAAATTGGATCAGTAATCAAAATATTTTATTCACTCCTTAATAACATCTCTTGCATCCACATCCTCATTAATATGCACATGTATAAATAAAATACAACTTTACACCAAAAGAAGTGAAGAGAGACGATATTGCTACAGAGGGGCAGAGAGTGAGCAGAAAAAAATTAGTCAGGGCAGTGTAGAACTAATAAGAGAACTGAAAAATCAGCTTAGTTTTGCAGAGAAAAACAGCTAGAGGATAACAGAAGAGGAAACCTACTACTTTTTTGAAAACTATGTAATAGATCTCACCAAGGCTATGAAATTCAATTCTAAGATTAAATTTAATGAAGGATGCAGTTTAAGATTTGGGTCATATGTACATACATGAATCTTTATATTGTCTATATGCTTTTAGTAATGATTTTTGATTACATATTCTTTAAGGACAAGTAAGTAGTGGCTAGATAACCATATACACTGAATAATAAATATCTACATGTATTTCTATAAACTTATATATATATATTTCCATATAAGTCCATATTATAAATTACATACACATTGCTATTGACTAAATATTTTTGTTTCTCTGAAATTTATATGTTGCAATCTTTTTTTTTTTTAATGTTGCAATCTTAACTTCCAATTGTTTCATAGATATTTCTCAGTATATACTGAGATTATGGTCAAACAAACTCTTTGCAGATTGGAAATTCTTTAAATAAAAAATACATATAATACAGCTAACTAACCGAATATCGTAGCTTAACAAGACAATACATTGTGTAGAGTCCTGGGTATTTACCTTCGTGATTATTTATTTGAGAATATATATATGTTAAAAATATATCTGTATTATACATATAAATATAAATATATATAATATAAAATATATGATGTAGATAATTTTACAGTGGGGCATTATTTTTCTAGGGAACTATTTTAATTACTCAGTTAATGCTTTGAGCAATGAAAAACAATTAATATCTTTCCTTTTCTCATTTTTTAAAAATTCTAACCCAAGTGATTTCTGTGCTTTAATTGATTTTACTGTTGAATGGGTACAGGCATAAGAAGCAGTTATAGTTCACCGAAGGCTTTTACATTTTAATATAATTTAAATGAGTTGTTTAAGTAGTTAAGGGTACCATATACCTTTTATTCAAAGAAAAATTTTCATTTTCAGTATTAATTTAATAACCTACCTCATATTTTTCTGTCGTTGTTTATTCTCTTATTCTACAGAGTCTACACATTTTTTTGGTTTGTGGCGGAGACATCAACTCTCCTCTATAATTTCGATTTGATTTCTCTTATTTTTGTTGTCTCACTTTTCTTGATCTTAGGTGTTCTTTTTTAAATTAATCATATTTTACTTAAAATATTATTTTTATTACAAAATACTATTTTTGTATCCACTTGCGCTCATTTGCTGCATTTAAACTCATACTATGTGTTTTAATTAGGAAAGAAAACATTTTTCAAAATACTTCTGGAACCAAAAGGACACACACATGTGTGTTTTATTCAATAATTTCTATAAAATATGTGGTCTATACCATGGTGACCAGGTCTAGATTTTTTCTGGAGAAGAAGAAAATAAAGAGAGGTCCCTTGAACTTGATGTTGGAATCATCACATCAGAGTTCTACTAATTTATCTGCTATATTTTGAAAGACACTGACTTGCAGAGTTCAAGATGTCTTAAACTTTGAATGACAGGGTGACAAGACTTTTATGAGAATAAAATGATTAATCCATGAATGTGTGCTGTAGTTCCACTAATTGCTGGCAGTGTGGCCTTTATAAAGTTGTTTAACTTCTCTTTGCCTTAAGTTTGAAAAGGGAGGGATAGTGTTTTTATCCGAGGTCTCTACTAAATACAGAGATTTTGTACGCAAATATTAATAATATTTAGCAGTCATAGATACAAATGTCCTTACACCGTATGAGAAGAATTTGAACATTGTTTTTTACTTTGTTTTGTCTTCTCGAGACAGGGTCTCACTACATAATTCATACTGGCCTTGACTTCGCCATGATCTTCTTGGCTCAGTGTGGGGAGAAGACTTTGAACATTTCTTACAATCAAGTTTTGACTTATGTTGTGCATGATGAACGCAAAGCTCAGATTTGTGATTGCCTGTGATGGCTGCTATGGCTTAGCTGTGTCTGTGTCTTCACGTGTTGGACCTG